>CM038793.1:115461288-115764161 GCA_021764765.1 Vicia sativa
TTCAATCAAATCTTCTGAAGCAACAAGCACAGTTGGAATTCAAAGTTGTTAAGGATAATAGCGGTCATTTGCTTTTAATGTAGCCTTTTCCCAATACATTATCATTTCCAACTTTTGTAAATAGCTCATGGAATCACGCCTTTGGCTGATTACCATTCTATCAATAAATTTGAACCTCGTGCCTTTTGTTTGCATTCCTGCTTCATTCTGTTTTGCAAAATAACGCTTTTTATTGTGAAAATCACTTTTTGAAACTAAAAAGGTTTTAAATGAATTTTTACTTCAAAATTTTGAAACAAAAAGCAAAATGCTTCTTTGAACTATAAACACAGAAAAAACTTCAACAATTTCTACATAAGTGTTTCAATCTCCGAAGGATAGAATGGCTGCTACAGAAGTCTTCTCCTCAGCAGAAATTATCAAAGGATGGTATTCTTATCCAAAAAAAATTCCCAGCAAAGTTTCCAATGAAATGCCTTTCTCCAAAAGTTTAAAGCATGCAACTCAAATTCTTCCATTAGTGAACGACTACGTCATTACGACAGATTTCATTGAATATTTGTTCGAACTGTGACGCAGTCCTTTTCCCAAATACCTCTTTATTGTTTTGTTAAGTCTTGTCAGCATGCACATGACCTTCATAACATTCATGACATTCATACATAATAGCATCATTTATGCATTTTGCATTCCTCAAAATGTTTGCTTCCACATCACTGGTTTAAATCACACTTATTCATGTAGGTTTGATCATATCCCCAGTAGATTATCCCCAAACAGAGAAATACATCTCTACTCTCTCCTGTTCCCCAGCTGAGATCATTCCGCATCAGGAACAAAATCTTGATTGACCGCTTCTTTGTAGTTCATTCCTGGATAGAACCCTGTCTATAATCAACAAAGCAATAAGCAATAGCCTCATCATTTGAGCCGCTTATTTTTCTTTTCATTCAAAACTTGTCATGAAAGTTTGTTCTTCTCAACAAGGTCAAATCACATTTGTCAGAAATTCCCAAGATTGTCTTTCTGTCTAAAAATAAAAATAAACTGTCTTCAATCAAAATGCCGCGTCTTCTCAAAGAGAGATCCTCGGCAAGATTGTATCCAAGAAAATAGAAACTCATTTGAGTTTTCTCCTTGGTATTATTCACAAGGTGAATACTCAAATATATCTCAAAGATTTACCTTGTTATAATTATCACTTTCGATAATTGGTAATATCTTTAAAACTCGTTTGAGATAAGTTTCCATCTTTGTCTAATATTCACAAGGTGAATAATCGAAAACTTTTCAAAGATTTACCTTGTTATGGTTATCACTTTGTTGATAATTGGTAATATCTTCAAAATTCATTTGATCTGTTTCCATCATTTGTCTGTTATTCACAGGGCTGAATACTCAACAAATTTTTCTCAAGAGAAGATTTACCTTGTTATTGTTATCACTTCGCTGATAATTGGTAACATCTTCAAAACTCATTGCCATAAACTATCACAAGGCTGATAATTGGTAATATCATCTTCACTCACCTTAAACATTGTCACAAGGCTGACAGAAGGTAATCTCTTTGTTTCCCAAAATAAAACAGATATTCACATGTTTTGTGAATCTTTTTTTCCCTAGCGAGACATATTGCTTGTTTCTCAACAAACAGGATCCTCTTTTCTTAAACAGATCGAGTCATCCTCGCAAATTTTTCCCCACCATGTCATTTCTTTGATATCATTTGGGTGAAACTTTTTACAATCATTTTGCATTACTCGCATCTTTTGGTATCTTAGGTCCAAAATTTGCGTATTCTGATATTTAAGTCTCTTCACACCTATCAAAATGAAGATATTCATCTACATATCTCAGGTTAAAGAAAATTAAATAGGGGCATCTGTCATACCCCAATTTTTGACCTAATATACCACCTTACATTTGCATCATTGCATCACTAATAGTTCAGAATAGAATTAATCGGGTGTAGCATTCACAGGTCAAAATTAGGGTTTCATCAAATTTTCATTTGATTCAAGAGGCAACCAACTAGGTTTTGAGTTTTACTCACTTCATTTGACCTATCTTGATCAAAACATCAACCTTTAATCCTCAGATATCCAACTTTTCTCATTGATCAATCGAGGACCGACCAATTAGGGTTTTGGTCGAGCATGAGTATTCTCTGATTTTTTGAGCAAGGAATGACTTTTTTGGTTAGAGATTGGTCATTATATCTTAGATACAACATGTTAACCTAATTTCTGGATTCAAAACATCACAAAAGTTCACAGACTTCATCAGTCAATTTATGAAACATCTGATGAAATTTCATCTGCATAGAAAAGTCAAACTTTGACTTTTGGTCAACTTTTTCAAGACAAAACCGTTTCCAACATCAAAATACTTCAAATGATCCATCATGATCATAAAAAATCAAAGAATTTGGAAAAGTCAACAAAAAGTCAAAATTTTCAACACTTAGAAAAATTTTCAAGTGTTAAAATTTTGTACTTTTTCCAAACTTCATGGCATTTTGTCACATAGTTCCACTTTGATTTGGAAAAAACTCAAAACATGAAATTTGTAGCCCTTGAAACAAGCTTTCCAAAATGTCCAAGAACTCACAAATCCATGGAGTCTAGCTATACTTTTGAAATTGAAACATAAGGCTCCATAAACATGATTTTCAAGGTCAAAACTTCAAGATTATAGGTCATTTTGCAATTTCTTCTTCTAGAAGCAATGACACCTTGCAAAATTAAAGATAGAACTGATAAATATCAGCTAGAAGTAATAATTGAAGGATAGGATCAAATTTGAGATTTTAACACATGGTGAAAAAAGGAAGTTTCCTTTTAAGGCAAAAGGACTTTCTTGCCCTTTAAGGCAACTTTGATTTACCAAAAGCCATGTCCTTGTGCCTAACATTTCAGAGATCATGGCCTATAAATAGAGGCATTCTTTTCAAGTTCAAACACACCAAAGCCATGCAAGTACATGCTTTCCTTCCATTTTCTCAAAATCCATAAATCATAGTTCCTTTTGTCAAAACTTGCAATTTTGAAATCTTATGAAAACTATGATGAACTTTGGTGTCTAACATGTTCTAATATCCATTTGAAACTTGTCTAAAACTTAAAAGCAACATAGAACAAGCTAGAAATCAGATTTACATGCCATGCTCATAAGCTTATGCAAAACTGCCTTATCAATCGAATCCATAGCTTGGCTCAAGTAGTTTGAGTTCTGATCATCCAAACACCTTCCATATACATCATAGACATGATACAAATCATAAACAACAACCTGTAAATGCTCTAACCCAGAATTCGAGTTTTCATTTGAGCTGTATGCAGGTGGACTTGGTTGGATTGATCCAGGGTGATTTGAAGTAAGCAGACCATTCATACACCTTCCACATAGGCCGTTGAAGCTCAAACAATCATTAGAACTCAACTGGAAACACTCCTTCATCGAATTCGATTCCAGCTTCAACAGGTAAGAGCTTGAAACTCAATCTCATGATTCTTTGATTCATTTTGAAAAAACTCTTGGCCATTTGTTTTCTGCACCTCTCACGAACATTAACCCTCAACCAATTGACAAAATCATCAAGCATATGCGATTTCAATTAGGTTTTTCAATTCTAGGGTTCTTCATGTTTTCTGAGAATTTAATCATGATTAACTGAAAATAAATGAAATTAATGACTACCATCGTGTTCCTTGTTAAAATTCGGTCAATTTTCATGTTTACTTCATCCAATTTCATCAAGAAATGAGGATTTCATGGCTGATGAAGGATCGAGGGAGAAAATGAAGGTCTGCGCGCGTTTTTTTGAATTTAAAATTTCCAATATAATATAAACACGTGGTTTGGATTCAATATACGAATGAATTCTTTCCCCAGCGGTTGCCAGCTCGCTCGTAAGTGTTTGTGCCACGTATGCCACCCACAGGTCCTGGGTTCAAACCTCCCATGGACCATTTTTTTCAAACTTTTCATTTTTTCTTCATATTTTTTAAAAACTTTAACATTTTTTTATCCAATCAAAACTCCTCATTTTGAGGTGATTTTTTGTACACTTGTCAATAAATACATCTATTTTATGATAGTGCAAAAATTTTCAGAAGAAAAAACTTTCATCTGATTATGTTTTAATCGAGCCGAAAACGACGCTTTGAGCACTTTTCAAAACCACTTTAAAAGGTGAATTTTTCAAACTTTCGAATTCCGATTCTTTTCAAAACTTCTTACAAGTAAACTTTACATTTCAAAAACACTTTCAAAACCATTTCTTCAAAACTGTTTTTCATCAAACTTACATCTTTTTACCATGATCGATCCGATTTAAACAATAAAACCGATTCGTTTTCTCTCGAATTTATTAATCGATCATGGGCCTCCCTTACGGTGTAAGTCCCAACATTCTTTTATGTACATAATTATTTCTTTGTACATACCAAATTCTTTTTCATATACATACAAATTTTTATCTGTACATAATACAAATACTTTTTACTCAAACACGGATAAACTTCGGTCGTTTGTTTCCGTTTCGTCTGTATATACACTGAATACCATTGGTATTGAAAGGAGCATTATTCCCAGTGAAACTGATTTTAAACCAATGGGCCACCCTTATGGTGTAAGTCCCAACACTCCTATGTACATCCACCTCTCCTGTACATAAAAACTCGTTCGTGTACATATTTGTTTCCTTGTACACAATTCAAACTTGTAAATAATCAAGTTACGCTCGTTTTAAACGTTCGTTTCACAGACACTTGTTTATATTTCCTTCATAAACTCTTGTAAATAAACATCATGCATTGTTTATATTTCCTTCATAAACTCATGTGAATACATATCACACACACACACACACACACACTTGTTTATACAACTGTCTAGTTATAACATAACAACTAGTCTAACCAATAGGTTCCCCACAGAGTTAGCCTCCTCTTGGGCTTTGTACAAGGTAACTCATTTCATCTGAGTTCAGCCTCCTCTTAGGCTTCATATAAGAAAACTCATTCATCTGAGTTTAGCCTCCGCTTAGGCTTCATATAAGACAACACTCCCCTGTTGAGTCAGCCTCCTCTTGGGCTTCGTTCAAAAGAACTCCTCATTGAGTTTAGCCTTCTCTTGGGCATCATACAATGAAAGAGATTATGAAATCTCTTAACAACCTCCTATTGGGCTTCCAATACAAAGAATCACCCGCGTTAGGATAGAACCTTGAGAGTATAATTTCCCGGTGAAATTGCTCTTAATTCCAAAAGGATGGTTTCCTGGTGAAATCCCTTTTAAAGACAAAGCCAGGCATACCCTATAGCTTCCTCTTGAGCTTCATACAAGGAGCCTCGATGACCCTCGATGACCCTCGGAATGCCTCCTCTTGGGCTTACAATACAAGGACCCATGGGCTTCTTAAAAGCATCCCTTAATCCAATCAATTTCTCCTCGAGATTTAGACGTTTATCATCTCTATGGAAGAAGTATCTCATCTATCACATGACATACAATTAAACTCTTTTCAAAAACTTTTCAAACTCTTTTCAAACAAAAACATCTCTTAATTGTAAGTGGTAACGCTTGTACACTCAAGCAAAACACCCAATGCTTAAAGTTAAAAGATTTAATCTTTTTTCAAATATCTTTCTTAAACATGTAAGTGGTAACGCTCGTACACTCAAGCAAAATACCTATAACTTACGATGAAAGATTTTTATCAGACAAACTTTTCAAAATGTATGTGATGAAATAGATTAGATACATTTTTCATTAAGATGACATTTGTCTGTCTCTTACTAACATCCTGTTGCTTTCCACTAGCATAAGTGGGAACTACGATTGCTCTGACTTTCTCAACATCCCTTTGAGAATACGTAGGCACAAGGTCTCATCCTTGGCGAGCAAATTTCTTTCTTCCTCAAACCAAACAAACCATAGATCCCTTTAGATCCGAGCTACAAATGCTCTGATTCCCACTAGGGGATATGTATGCAGAAGATCCACAGATCTTTGCGAGCACAATAATAACAAACACTAGGATCCCACATAATATATCCTTCTTAAAATCCCAAAGGAGAAACTTTCCCAATCATAGAAATAGCAATTAAAACACACAAACATATCAAACATATTCATATATAAAGCTATAGATAACTATATATATTTAGGGTGCTCCATCTATTCCCTTTATATAACAAACCCCCTTACTCAGAATCTCCCCAATGTGTTGCGTCTAGTTTGCGCTAGTCGTTACGCATATCAAAATCAATTGAGGGTATTAACAACTTTCCCTTTTTTCATAATCATTAAATCATCTTTCTTGTGTTGAAAATAATAAAGCTTGATGTGTGATACGGTGAACTGACTTTTTAGTTTTTGTATCGCAAATGTGCGGATAGCAAGAGTCGCCACCGACTTTTATTTTTATCCAATTAAGGGAAGGTAAAAATCAAGAAAGTTTTGAACATGTACGGATGGATATGCATCGATTTAGCTTGCTTTGATCAATGATAAGAGTGTATACTTACTCAAACCTACCTCCTGAAGACAATGGAATGGTTTTTGATGGCTGAAAACGGCTGGAGTTTGAAATTCGATTTTCAAAGTTTCTTGAAAAAAATTTGACAAAATAAGGGTTTGGCTTGAGCTAGGGTTTCCTCCCTGTGGCTTGTGATCTTGCTGAGCATTTATAGAGAAAGTTTGGATGGCAAAAGGAGTGAAAAAAGATTGCTCCATCAATGTGCAAATATTTTCCATTAAAAATAAATCAAATCTTTGAAAAAATTTGATTTTCTCATGAATGCAAAGGCTAGCACGAATTTTGTATGAATCATGGGCTTTCTTGGACTTCAAGGAAGATATAAATCCATTCCTTTTGAAAAAATACTTAATTTTCATATTTTATATAATTTATTTTTGAATTAAATGTTATAAAATTCAAATATAAATCATAAAAATAGAAAATTACCATGGCCAAGCATTTATGGGTCAAAAATCATGTCATGAACAAGTTTGGACCAAAAGATTTTAGGCCCATTTGGAAAATTTTGCATTTTGACCAAAATGTCCTTTTGTGCAATTGTCCAAAATTGCCGAACTTCTAAATAGTGTATCTTGCTCAATTTTCCATATTTTTGAGTGTTCTTGGACTTTTTGGAATTCTCTAAGAGTCCTCTAACCATCCTTTTTGGTCTCATATCAATTGGATTTCCATGCTCAATATATCTTCAAAACAAAAAGTTGACTTTTTGTTGACTTTGAAAATGACCTGTAATGTTTTGAGCTATACCTCTCAAATGAAGCATTTTTTGGACATTCTTGTTAGACATGAAGTTGTAGAGAATTGAATTTCCTTCAAAACAAGAGGTGGTGGAAAAATTTCTGAGAAAGTATGAGAAAGTTATGATCAGTCAAAGTTCAGTTGACTTTTCTCAGTGAAACCCTAATTTAGAAAGTTTGACTTTTGAGCAAATCTTGAGTTTCCTTGATGAATCATGATCAACCCTTGATCAAATGATGAATGTAACTTCAAAATGAGGATGTTGACCAAAAATTATGAAGTTTGACTGTATGTTGACCATAGTTGACTTTTGTCCGATCTAACCGATTTTCAACCATCGAGCAATTATGAGGAAACTTGACTTGTGAGGCTTGAAACTTGATATGGAGAATCTTTGAAACATATGAGGAGGCATGAAGACCATTGGAGATGTTGGAAGTCCATCTTGACCTGAGGGATACCAAACCCTAGTTTGGGTTGATTGTCTAGGAGAGAGTTTGTCTGATCAACTCTTGAGGAATCTTTGAGTATAAATGTATGAAATCTCTTGAGTGTATGGAGGGCAAATTTTGGGGTATGACATGATGCTCGCGGCATCTTTATAAACAAATCAAAAGAGTAAATCGTTTCGAGCCAGAGAATCTGAATTCATATTCGATTCGCTAGCACGACACTTTTTAACGCGAACACTTACACCATAAGGGTGGCCCATTGGTTTAAAAGCAGTTTCACCGGGAATAATGCTCCTTTCAATACCAATGGTATTCAGTGTATATACAATCGAAACGGAAAACAAACGATCGAAGTTTATCTGTGTTTGAGTATTTACAGAAGTGTTTGTATTATGTACAGGTAAAAATTTGTATCTACATGAAAAGTATTTGATATGTACAAAGAAAATATGTATGTACATAAAGAATGTTGGTTGGGAATTACACCGTAAGGGAGGCCCATGATCGTTTAAGAAATTTGAGAGAAAACGAATTCGGTTTTATCGTTTAATCGGATCGATCATGGTAAAAGATGCAAGTTTGATGAAAAGTTTTGAAGAATGGTTTTGAAAGTGTTTTTGAAATGTGAAGTTTACTTATAAGAAGATTTGAGAAGAATCGGGATTCGAAAGTTTGAAAAAAATCACCTTTAAAGGTGTTTTGAAAAGTACTCAAAGTACCGTTTTCGGCTCGATCAAAATATAATCGGATGAAAGTTTTTTCTAAAAATTTTTGCACTATCCTAAAATAGATACATTAATTGAAAAGTGTACAAAAAATCACCTCAAAATGAGGAGTTTTGATTGGTTTTAAAAAAATGTCAAAGTTTGTAAAAAATACAAAAGTTTGAAAAAAAATGGTCCCAAGGAGGCTTTAACCCGGGACCTAGTAGGCAAGACGTGGCATAATGACTTAAGAGTGAGCTGGCAACCGCTGGGGCGGCAATACATCCGTGTATTGTGTTTAAACAAACTAAATATATTTTAAAACGGATTTTTGAATTTGAAAAACGCGCGCAAGCCTTGTTCTTCTTCTCCAATCTTCAATCAGCCAAAGATTTCGTGTTTCTTGATGAAATCAAACGATGTAAAGATCAAACTTGCTCGTTTCAAGCCCAGGAACATGATGGCACTCTTTAATTTCATTTATTTTAAGCCCAGAATGATTAAATTTATGAAGAACACGAAGAACCCTAAAACTCAAAAACCTAATTGAAATCGTGTATGGTTGATGATTTATTCAATAGATTGAGGGTTAATGGCTGTGGATGGTGCAGAAAACAAATGACCAAGAGTTTTTTTCAATTGAATCAAGAAATCATGGAGTTCGAGTTTGAAGTTCTTACCTGTTGAAGCTGGAATCGAAAACTGGATTGGAGTGTTTCCAGTTGTTGTTTGAGGATTGCTTGAGCACCAACGACCTTTATGGAAGATGTATGAGTGGTCTGCACTTCATGAATTCATCTGGATCATTCTACCCAAGTCGACCTGCATATAGCTCACAATGAAACTGGAAATCGTGGTTAGGAGTGTTACAGATTGTTGTTTATGATCTGCATCATCTCTATGATGTATGTTGATGATGTTTGGATGATTAAAACTCAAATTGCTCGAGCCAAACCATCAATTCGAATCTTAAGGCAATTTTGGCAAGCTTATGTGTATGGCATGTGAAAACTGATTTCTAGCTTGGCTTGTGTTAATTTTAAGTTATAAACCAATTACATATAACATTTAAAACATGTTAGACACCAATTTATTCAAAGTTTTTCACATGTTTTCAAAGATGCACAATTTCTCCAATTTGCACTATGTTTCATGAATTTTGAGAAAGAAGAATGAAAGCATGTCTTGGAATTACTTTGGTGTAGTTTGAATGGCAAGCAAGACCTCTATTTATAGGCCATGAGTTCTGAAAATAATTGAGAAAGTTTGGCCATTGGTAAATTTGACTTGCCTTAGAGGGCAAGGAAGTCTTTTTTGCATTAAATGCAAAAGGAAACTTCCTTTAACCATGGTTAATTTTTCCAATTTGATCTTATCTCTTGGCAATTACTTTCCTCTGATATTTATCAGCTCTAGTCTTCAATTGGCAAGGTGGCAAGCTTCTAGAAAGAGGAAATCCAAAAATGACCTATAATCTTGAAGTTTTGAACTTGAATTCCATGGTTATGGAGCCTTATGTTTCAAATTCAAAAGTATAGCTAGACTCCATGGATTTGAGAGTTCTTGGACATTTTGGAAAGCTTATTTCAAGGGCTACAACTTTCATGTTTTGAGTGTTTTCCAATTCAAAGTGGAACTATGTGAAAAAATGCCATGATGTTTGGAAAAAGTACAAAATTTTAACACTTGAAAATTTTTCTAAGTGTTAGAAATTTTGACTTTTTGTTGACTTTTCTAAATTCTTTGATTTTTTATGATCATGATGGATCATTTGAAGTATTTTGATGATTGAAAAAGTTTTGGTTTGAAAAAGTTGACCAAAAGTCAAAGTTTGACATTTCTGTGCAGATGAAATTTCATCAGATGTTTCAGAAATTGACTGATGAATCCTCTGAACTTCTGTGATGTTTTGAATCCAGAAATTTGGTCAATATGTTGTATCTAAGATATGAAGATCAATGTTTACCTTCTGTCAGCCTTGTGACAATGTTTAAGGTAAATGAAAATGATATTACCAATTATCAGCCTTGTGATAGTTTATGGTAATGAGCCTCGAAGATATTACCAATTATCAGTGAAGTGATAACTATAACAAGGTAATTCTTGAGAAAATTGTTGAGTATTCAGCGTTGTGAATAACAGACAATGAGAGAAACAGAACTCAAATGAGTTATGAAGATATTACCAATTATCAGCAAAGTGATAACTATAACAAGGTAAATCTTTTGATATATTACTGAGTATTCAGCCTTGTGAATAACAGACAGTAATGCAAACAGATCTCAAACGAGCTTCTATTTTCTCAGATACAATCTTGCAGAGGATCTCTCTTTTGAGAAGAGGCTGGCATTTTGATTGAAAGACACAGGTTTTTTCATCTAGACAGAAAGACAACTGTGGAGATTTCTTTGAACTTTCATGATTTGAACTTGCCGAGAAGAATAATCTTTTTGTGACAATTTTTAAAGATGAACAGGGAATAAGCGGCTCGGATGACGAGGCTATTGCTTATTGTTTTGTTGATTAGAGACAGGGTTCTATCCAGGAATGAACTGGAAAGAAACGGTCAATCAAGACTTTGTTCCTAATGAGGAATAATCTCAGCTGGGGAACATGATAGAGAAAAGATACATTTCTCTGCTTGGGGATAATCTGCTGGGGATATAATCGTACCTACATGAGTAAGTGTGATTTAAGCCAGTGATATGGAAGAAAACATTGAGGAATGCAAAAAATGCATTAATGATGCTATTATGTATGAATGATAAATGTTATGAATGTCATATGCATGCTGACGACATTTGGCAATATAATTAAAGAGGTATTTGGGGGAAAAGGACCACGTCACAGTTCAAACAAATACTCAACAAAATCTGCAACAATGGTGTAGACGTTGCTGATGAAGGATATGAGTTGCATGCTTTAGACTTTCGGAGAAAGGAATTTCATTGGCAACTTTGCAGGGAACTCTTTTTGGATAAGAATACCGCCCTTTGATAACCTCTGCTGAGGAAAAGAAAACTTCCGTAGTAGTTGTTCTATCTTTCAGAGATCGAAACACTTATGGAGAAAACTGTTGAAGTTTTTTCTGTGTTCAGAGTTCAAAGGAGAATTTTGCTTTCATTTCAAAATTTTGAAGTAAAAATTCATTTAAAACCTTTTTAGTTTCAAAAAGTGATTTTCACAATAAAAAGCGTTATTTTGCAAAACAGAATAAAGCAAGAATTGCAAACAAAAAGGCACAAGGCTCAAATTTATTGATAGAATGGTAATCAGCCAAAGGCGTGATTCCATGAGCTATTTACAAAAGTTGGAAATGATAATGTATTGGGAAAAGGCTACATTAAAAGCAAATGACCGCTATTATCCTTAACAACTTTGAATTCCAACTGTGCTTGTTGCTTCAGAAGATTTGATTGAAGATCCGTTGATGGAAGATTCTTGATCGATTTAACGGACTGATTGCTATTTTGTCCTTTTGTATCCTTATTTTTTTTCCTAGATTGCCTTTTTAGGTTTTCAATCTATCAGGATAATTTCTGTTTATTGTCTCTAATTTTTGCCTGGACCACCTTTTCAGGTTTTCAGTCCACCGAGAAGCTCTTTTTTGCCTAAGCCGCCCTTTTCGGTTTTCGACTTACCGAGTTGTTCTTTTGTTTTTTTTAGGCAAAGTATTTCTTGACTGCATCAACATTCACAGGATGCGGGAGTTCATCACCGTCCATGGTTGTGAGAGTCATAGCACCGCCAAAAAAGCTTCTTTTGACGATGTAGGGGCCTTTGTAGTTAGGAGTCCATTTGCCCCTAGAATCTGGTTGAAAAGACAGAATCTTTTTAAGCACGAGGTCGCCTTCCCGGAATTCACTAGGTCGGACCTTTTTGTCAAAGGCTTTCTTCATCCTTCTTTGATATAGCTGTCCATGACACAGAGCGGTCAGACGCTTTTCTTCGATTAAGTTCAGCTGGTCGTATCTGCTTGACACCATTCAGCCTCAGATAACTTAGTTTCCACGAGAACTCTCATTGACGGAATCTCAACTTCTACGGGGAGCACTGCTTCCATGCCGTATACCAAAGAAAAATGAGTTTCCCCTGTTGAAGTGCGTACTGAAGTACGATACCCATGCAGAGCAAATGGAAGCATTTCGTCTCAGTCTTTGTAGGTGATGACCATCTTCTGGACAATCTTTTTGATGTTCTTGTTGGCAGCTTCAACGGCGCCATTCATCTTTGGCCGGTAAGGAGATGAGTTATGATGCTTGATCTTGAATTCCTCACACAGTTCTTTCATCATTTTGTTGTTCAGGTTCGATCCATTGTCTGTAATGATCATACTCGGAACTCCATATCGGCAAATGAGGTTGTTCTTGATGAACCTCACAACCACTTGTCTTGTAACGTTGGCGTAAGACGCTGCTTCGACCCATTTGGTGAAGTAATCAATAGCCACTAGAATAAAGCAATGTCCGTTGGACGCTTTTGGTTCAATCATCCCAATCATGTCGATGCCCCACATGGAGAAAGGCCACGGAGAAGAGAGAACGTTGAGTAGAGTCGGAGGCACATGGATCTTATCTACTTAGATCTGGCACTTGTGACATCTTTTGACGTGTTTACAGCAATCAAATTCCATCGTTATCCAATAGTATCCTGCTCTCAAGATTTTTCTGGACATGGCATGCCCATTTGAATGAGTTCCAAAGGACCCTTCATGCACTTCATGAATTATCGTGTCTGCTTCATGTCTGTTGACGCACCTGAGCAGGACCCTGTCGAAGTTTCTTTTGTACAGCACATCTTCATTTAGGAAGAAATTTCTAGAAAGCCTCCTTAGAGTTTTCTTATCCTTGTACGATGCCCCGAGTGGGTATTCTCGTGTTTGAAGGAAACGCTTGATGTCGTGAAACCACGGTTTATCGTCGAAGACTGCTTCAGTTGCAAATACATATGCAGGTCTTTCAAGGCGTCTGATGCGGATCTTAGGCATATCATTCCAATCATTGACTTTGAACATGGTAGATAGAGTGGCCAAGGCGTCTGCCATTCGATTCTGATCTCGAGGGATATGATGCAGTTCCACTTTGTTAAAGAAAGTCAACAAACGTCTTGCATAATCTCTGTAAGGAATCAAACCAAGATGATGAGTTTCATACTTGTCTTTGATTTGATTGATCACAAGGGCTGAGTCTCCATATATGTCAAGTATCTTGATCCTCAAGTCGATGGCTTCTTCAATACCCATGATACAAGCTTCATATTCTGCGATGTTGTTAGTGCAATCAAATAGCAACCTGGCGGAAAACGGGATATGAGAACCTTCGGGAGTAATGATGAAACCCTAATGATGACTGCCCCAATTCCATTGCCAAAAACATTAACTGCTCCATCAAAGATTAAGCCCCATCTAGACTCTAGATCTGGACCTTCTTCAGGTAGCGGTTCGTCACAATCTTTCTTTTTTAAGTACATAACATCCTCGTCTGAGAAGTCAAACTTGAGAGATTGATATTCGTTGAGCGGCTGATAAGCCATGTGATCGGCGAGAATGCTTCCTTTGACTACTTTTTGAGCACGGTACTGGATGTCATATTCGGATAATAGCATCTGCCATCGGGCAATTCTTCCCGTTAAGGCAGGCTTTTCAAAGACATACTTGATTGGATCCATTTTGGAGATTAACCAAGTTGTGTGATTGATCATGTACTGGCGGGCGGAGACGTTTTGAAGCCCACACCAAAGCGCAACATGTTTTCTCGAGCATGGAGTAACGAGTTTCACAGTCTGTGAATTTTTTACTCAAGTAGTAAATGGCATGCTCCTTCTTACCGGTTTCATCTTGCTATCCAAGCACGCAGCCCATGGAATCTTCCAGCACGGTAAGGTATATGATTAACGGTCTTCCTTCCACTAGAGGGATCAGTATTGGTGGTTCTGATAGGTATTCCTTGATACTGTCAAACGCTCTTTGACAATCTTCTGTCCACACAACTTCTTGATTTTTGCGGAGAAGCTTGAATATCGGCCCACAGGTAGCAGTCATTTGAGAGATAAATCTGGAGATGTAATTCAACCGTCCAAGAAATCCTCTTACTTGCTTTTCTGTATGTGGCGTAGGCATTTCTTGAATAGCCTTGACTTTGTCAGGGTCAACTTCAATACCTCTTTGACTGACGATGAAAGCTAGGAGTTTTCCGGATCTTACCCCAAAGGTGCATTTGTTAGGATTCAGGCGGAGCTGAAATTTCCTTAGTCGCTGAAACAACTTCAAGAGATATTCTATATGCTCTTCTTCAGTGTCTGACTTTGCTATCATGTCGTCTACGTAGACTTCGATCTCTTTGTGCATCATGTCATGAAAGAGAGTAGTCATTGCCCTTTGGTAAGTTGCGCCTGCATTTTTTAATCCAAACGACATTACTTTGTAACAAAAAGTGCCCCATGGCGTGATGAAAGATGTCTTCTCCATGTCTTCGGGAGCCATTCTGATCTGATTGTAACTAGAGAAACCGTCCATGAAAGAAAGGATGTTGAATTTTGCAGTGCTATCCACTAACATGTCGATATGCGGTAGTGGGAAATCGTCTTTTGGGCTAGCTTTGTTCAAGTCCCGGTAGTCAACACACATTCTGACCTTTCCGTCTTTCTTGGAGACAGGCACTATGTTGGCTAGCCATTGAGGATATTCAGAAGTGACGAGGAAACCTGCGTCGAGCTTTTTTTGAACTTCCTTTTTTATTTTGTCGGCCATTTTAGGGTGAACTCTTCTCAGTTTTTGTTTGACTGGCGGACACTCCGGCTTTAATGGCAAATGATGCTCCACGATGCTGATATCTAAACCTGGCATGTCCTGGTAGGACCAAGCGAATACATCAACATATTCTTTGAGAAGATCTATCAGTTTGCTCTTGACGCTGCTGTCAAGTGAAGCTCCGATATTTACTTCTTTTTTGTCTTCTTCAGAACCCAAGTTGATCACTTCCAAAGGCTCTTTGTGAGGTCGAATGATTCTTTCCTCGTGCTTAAGTAATCGAGAAATCTCATCTGGGATCTCTTCTTCAACTTCTTCCTCCACGACTTCACAGAGGATTTCAAAGTTGGGAGAGAGCATAGAGTTATTACTTTCAATGGATTTGTCCATCTATTAATCTGCATATTTGATTTATGTTTGATTAATTTTTTGAAAAAGTTAATGTGAAAGTGTATGCAGATTAATTGATTGATTTTTTTTTTGAAGATTTTTATTGTGTTTTTTTTTTAGGATTATCATTTCTAGGAAAGGGTAAAAATGAAAATAAACACAAAGTGTGGAATCAAAACAACGCGGTTTATTTATGATTCACAATACGAAACAGGGCCCTAAAATACAAACTCATTCGTCTTGGGAAAGACAAAGAGAAATTATTTAGAAGCTAAACCCTATAAAACATCTCTTCGCTCTGGGTGAAGCGAGAGTTCAAAACAAAAGCAAAGATAAACTACTTAGAACTAGGAGCGTTAGTCCGCACTTCAACAGGTTTCCAGCAGTGGCGAACTCCTTGGAAATCGAGGTACTCTGGTAATTTTCCGCTTGGCTTAATCCTCGAGTAGACTTTGGTCGTTGATCGAACAGGCTTTGAAGACTCTGGACGATGGCACATGCCTTTCGTGCTGCTAAAGCAGTCTTCTTCCGCTTGATGAATAGATCGGGAAGTATGGGATACAACATATGTATTTCCTGTTGGCCTCTATGTTGAATTTTGGGGATGTACTCTCCAATCTTCAGAGTGAAGAGACTCATTGTCGGCGATACTTTCTAATTCGTATCCCGAATCGTATCCTTGATCTTCGGTTATTACGTTGATGTAGTGATAATTAGGATCTGATTTAACAAACTCCACAGGTGCATTAAAGCAGAAATCTTCGTTGGGAACCTTGATTGGCTGATTAGATCGGGAAGATGTATACACCTCTTTTCGCTGACTAGGATACTCAAAAGAATCACCCCATCCAGTAGGCTGGATATCTTCGATCCTGATTTTTGAGCTTTCTGGTGCAGTGTATTTCACCATATAGTCAAATTTGCCGCTTGGTTCTCCCAAGGTATCCCAAACTTCAGAAGGGACAGGTGGATTTTCATGCCTTTGCAGGGACATGCCTTTGAATTGATCATTTGGAGGACAGTACGGTGCGTAGGATTCTTCCTGAGACACATATTCAGGGCTGTTCAGATAAGTGCTCCACTCTTCAAATCTAGAAAGATCATCTTCATCATCTTTAATAGTAACAATGTTAACCTCTTGAAGAACGGGTTTTAAGAAACCCCCACTGTTGAATATTTCTTTGATTGGACGGAGCGCTTCATCCTTTTGCTTGTCTTTGGAGAATACGGGTGCAAACCCGAGTCCGGCTTTTGTCTCGTTCTTGACAGGTTTGACTATTTGTCCCCATCCTTCAGCATTGCCATCTTTTACTATCTTTGCTGCTTCTTTGTACGAAGAAATAGATGGTCGGCTTTTGCTAGTAGATTCATCTTCTAACGGATGTTCGGGGAGATGTGTCCCTTCAACGTCGTTGGCTGTGATGAAAGAGAAACTGGACAAATGGCTTATGAGCAAAGCTTGTTCACCGATGATGGTTACTAGCTTCCCATTTACCGTGAATTTCAGCTTCTGATGGAGAGTGGAAGTCACTGCTCCTACTTCATGGATCCATGGTCTTCCTAGTAAACAATTGTAAGCATCTGGTACGTCCATGACCTGGAAAGTGATCTGGAAAGTATGCGGACCAATTGTCATCGGGAGATCGACTTCCCCAATAACTGACTTCCGTGACCCGTCAAAGGTTCTTACCACTATGTCATTGAATTTCATTGGTGTCCCTTTGTAAGCTAAACGAGCGAGTGTCGTTTTTGGCATTACGTTCAAAGATGAACAAGTATCTACCAATACATTGGACAGGGAATCTGATTGACAAATCATTGAGATATGCAAAGCCAAATTGTGATCTTTCCCTTCTTTTGGAAGTTCCTCATTGTGATACGGTGAACTGACTTTTTAGTGTTTTTGTATCGCAAATGTGCGGATAGCAAGAGTCGCCACCGACTTTTATTTTTATCCAATTATGGGAAGGTAAAAGTACAAAAAAAGACCTTCGTTAGATTCTGAGTACGGGAGAAGATTATGAAAAGGGAAGGTATTAGCACCCCTTTCCATCCGTAGTTATCTACGGGCTCTTAGTTGCTCTTAGATCACTTTAAAACTGTGCTTTCTGTGTGTTTGACAAAAATGTTTTGAAAAGGCATTTCGCTTTGACTTTGTAATGATTCATGTAGGAATGTATACAAAGTGTTGGGAAATGTTTCATTTTTTAAAAGAGTTTGAACTTTGACAAAAGTGTGAGGTGCGAAAAGTATTTTGATAGAGCAAGCAACTAAAAGTCTTATTACCTACTCAGAATTGGTCGTTTTCGTATTGTTTTATTTTCCTTTAGAATAGTGCTATCCATACCATTAGTTGGTAGGTAACCCTATTCGTTGGATGTAGACGGGACATTCGAAGGGACATCGTATGGTCATAGAAAGCAACTTGTAGGAAGTATCCTAGCACATTCGAAGGGACTATCATCATTTTTCGTAGGCAACAATCGAGGGTCAAGATCATGTATTCGTGGGCGACATCGTGGGTCTTATGATCTTTGTATCGAAGGGACTATGATGATTTGTTTCGCAGGCAACAGTGCTAGAATACCTCTACGTTCGAGGGACTTGACCATTTGAATTCGTAAGGCAACGAGAGAGAATTACCCTAAGGGGTGCGTGTGTGAAAAGAGTGTGTTGATTCAGATATCTTATCTTGAAAATTAGTGGGCTATGTTGATTTTACTCTTGCCATACACGCCTAGTTACTAGCAATTTATAGGGTGCGGAAATTAAAATGCGGGAATGTAAAGTGCGGAAAGGTAAATGTCTTATGCTATTACATGGCTTCGGGGCAGATACATAATTTAAACTTGCGGAAAATAAAAACCTAATTTAAACTATTACATCCCATGAGCAGTTACATTATTGGAAAAATAAAAACAGTAAAAGAAAACCGTCTGAAACGGAATAACCTGTGAAAAGATAAGAAATCGGAAAATACGAGAGAAATCGAATAAGAGAAAAATGTTAGAAAAATGCAAGTTTTTGAATGAGAAAAATATGACATGCTAGAAATAACATAAATATGCTAAAATAATTTTTTGGGATTTTTTGAATGCAACTTAATAATTAAAAACTAATTAAAAGTGATTTAAATGATAAATTAGAAATAAAATTAAATATGCATGCAAAATTATATTTTTTAATTTTATAAATTAAATAAAGGTTTTCTGAAAATAATGTAAAAAGAAAAATAATTTTTGGCGTTTTTTAATGGATGATAAAAAATATGAAAAGAAATTAAAATAATATGCAAAATATTAAATAATAAGAAAATAGAAAAAATTGAGTTTGAGAAAAAGAATGCAAAACTGGTCCTGATGAGGCTCGAACTGGAGACCTGAAGGAGCATCTGGGAACAGTGAACGTCTTAACCACCACGCCATATGTCACCTGGTGTTAAAGATCAGAAACGTGGGATCATGAAGAACACGCGTCATCGTCTGGAGAGGTCAAGGCACAGTCAGCTGGTGGGGTCC
The DNA here is from genome assembly GCA_021764765.1 of Vicia sativa. Lineage (NCBI taxonomy): Eukaryota > Viridiplantae > Streptophyta > Magnoliopsida > Fabales > Fabaceae > Vicia > Vicia sativa. The sequence continues at coordinate 115,480,386 of CM038793.1, forward strand.
TTTGACTTATGAATGAGCGAATCAGAACGTGTTATCTCGCCACGCCAGCTTCCTCGTCGGTCAACCAAGTCAGCGACGCCGGAGCCCTAGCTCCGGTCGTCTTCTCCGGCAAGCATCAACCTGAAAAGCCTGAAAAATGCATCATTCAAAACGAAACAAGTGCCCAAATCGACTATTTCGATCCTTGCGAGCACGATGGTGCTATCCTCGTGTCCTGAAACAGCCTGGATTTTGAGTTTTCGATTCTCACAACTTTGAAAACCCTAGTAATGGCGTTCTGAGATTTCTACGTGAAACCTTACATGTTAGGCATCTAACACGCTCTAATGAATGTCCTGAACTCAAACAAACACATGACAATAGTTAATAATGCATGATTAACATAAATCGAATTTTGAGAAAAATCAAACCGGTGAGAGTTAGGGAGCACGATTCTGGATGGCTTAGCCTCGAGCAAGGATTGAAAACGATTGCTGGACACCTCAGGAGCAAGATTGAATGGTTGAAAGAGGCTGAAACCTGCTGCAATTTGGAATTCGATTTTTCAACTTTTCTTGAAAAATTTGACAGCATAAGGGTTGTTTCTTGGGCTAGGGTTTCGTGTCCTTTGTAGTGTGTAATGCTGGCTATTTATAGAGTAGATTGAGAGAGGAAAAATAAGCAAAAAAGATTTGATTTGGAGCATTCAATATTTTTCAAATAAAATCAATTTTTTGAAAGAAATTTGATTTCCTCTTCAATGTATGATCATGCACGAATTTGGCAAGTGTTTTGGGCTTCCTTGGACCTCAAGTTTGGTATAAAATCAGCCCTTTTGGAAAATTATATTATTTTCATATTTTAGATGATTTAATTTTGAATTAAATGTTCTAAAATTCAAAAATAAATTAATAAAATAGAAAATTGCCATGGCCAAGCATTTATGGGTCCCAAATAATGTCATGAACGGGTTTGGATCAAAAGATTATAGGCCCATTTGGAAAATTTTGCATTTTGACCAAAATGTCCTTTTGTGCAATTATCCAAAATTACCCAACTTCTGGATAGTGTATCTTGCTCAATTTTCCACATTTTTGAGTGTTCTTGGACTTTTTGGAAAGCTCTAAGAGTCCTCTCACCTACCTTTTTGGTCTCACCTCAATTGGAGTTTCCATGCTCAATATATCTTCAAAACAAAAAGTTGACTTTTTGTGGACTTTGAAAATGACCTGTAATGTTTTGAGCCATACCTCTCAAATGAAGCATTTTTTGGACATTCTTGTGAGACATGAAGTTGTAGAGAATTGAATTTCCTTCAAAACAAGAGGTGGTGGAAAAATTTCTGAGAAAGTATGAAGAAGTTATGATCAGTCAAAGTTTAGTTGACTTTTCATCTAGAAACCCTAATTTAGAATGTTTTGACTTTTGAGCAAATCTTTAGTTTTCTTGATGAATCATGATCAACCCTTGATCAAATGATGAATGTAACTTCAAAATGAGGATGTTGACCAAAAATCATGAAGTTTGACTGTATGTTGACCACAGTTGACTTTTTGTCCAATATAACTGATTTTCAACCATCTGAGCAATTGTCTGAGCAATCTTGACTTGTAAGGCTTGAAACTTGACATGGAGAATCTTTGAAGCATATGAGGAGGCATGAAGACCATTGGAGATGTTGGAAGTCCATCTTGACCTGAGAATTGTCGAACCCTAGTTTGGGTTGATTGTCTAGGAGAGGGTTTGTCTGATCAACCCTTGAGGAATCCTTAAGTATGGATGCATGGAATATCCTGAGAAGATGGAGGGCACATTTTGGGGTATGACAGCAGCCCCTGTTCAATCTTCTTGTACTGGAAGGTTAGATTGACACGCTGTCTTCGTGACCAAGGTAGAAGATAATTGAACACTCGAGTACACAAAATTTGCACTTTGTTGGTGGATGATTCGGAATGGGCTTCTGAGATGCCATTCGAGAAGGAAGAGACTTTGTTGGGGAATGAGTCATACGCTAGACTCGAGGATGTCGATAGGAGAATTGACGGGGATGGGCTTAAGATGCCATCTGGAAAGATCAATGCTGGGGAGTGAGCCGTACGCTAGGCTCTGTAGATGTTCTTGATAGTGGAAGGAGCGCGGAGATGGGCTTAAGATGCCATCCGAAGGGAGTCGTACGTTAGACTTCGTGCTCACTTTTGAATGAAGTTATTGGTTTGTATTGGTTTTTAACCAAATATGTAGCATTCCAAAAGTGGAGAAGTGTTGATAAGTAGTCAGAAATGGGCTTAAGATGCCATCTAGGGCAACTGAGTCGCATGCTAGACTCTGTAGTTGCTGTTGATAATAAGAAGGAATCAGAATAAATCTTCGTGCCGATTACTCTAAGGGAGGTAGTAGTTGTCAAAATGTGGATATCTTCCCTGTTGTGCATCGGGTGTTGATCCACTGCCTGTTATCGGAGGATAACTTGCGATCGTTCGGATAGGGTTTCCCGTCTAGCTTTGGGTATTAATCTTGGATCCGTTGTCGGCGGACAACGAGGGCGGTCGTTCGGATAGTTTTCCCGTCGAGAATCGGGGCTTAATCCTGGACCAGCTGTCGGAGGACAACTAGGCGGTCTTTGGATAGTTTTCCGCCAGATTCGGGCTTAATCCGGACTTGTCGGAGGACAACTAGGGCGGTCTTTCGGATAGTTTTCCCGTCGATTCGGGGCTTAATCCTGGACCTGTTTGCGTCATAAGTGACTTTCACCTGTTTTGGAAAAAACAAGAGAAACTTTGATAGAATATTTGTTAGTCTTATGCAAAGTATGATGCATGACAATGTGTATGAATGACATATGCATGAATTATGACTTTACGAGTAATGTATGAATGATAGATGTTGTGGTATTTCAAAACATATCCATCTTGTAGAAGATGCGTATGTTCTGTTTGGAGATTTCTGACTTCTGCTTTAGGATGAAGATCCTGAGAAGAAAGATAGCTTTGATTCCTCCGGTGCACTATCTGACCAAGTTCCAGGCCTAGATATTGTTGAGGAAGGTAGAGATTTGAGAACTCGTTGTTGGAGATCTCATACATAGACCCTGCTGGGGAGAGTCTGGGAGAAAGTCCGTTGGGGATCTTGCATGTAGGCCCTGTTGGGAAAAATTAGGTGGCGCTTTACTGGGGATTTTGAGTGTAGATCTCGCTGGAGAGCGTTTGATGGTTGTTAGGAGACCGGGTTGGGGCCCGTTGGAATCTCTGACTAGGGAATGTAGATTTTCTCCGGTGCACTATCTGACCGAGTTTCAGGTCTGGACGTTGCTGCTGGATAAAAGGGGAATTGTTGGGAGATATTTTGCTGATGATAAATACCTTGGCTGGGGATGAAGTGTTACTGCTCGGAGACTGGTGTAACATTGCTCAGTTGAGTGGAATCCCCGCTCGTGGATTAACATATACTCCGCTGGGGGAGGTTTAGTGAGTGACACCTCTGCGGGGATTATGTTCTGCGGGGGAATGTTTTTGGTGATCTTTGTTGTCATCTCAATTCCTGGAGCCTGTAGTAATTACTTTTGTTTGTTCACTTTTCGCATGCTTGTGATTAGATTCTTATTGTCAAATGCATATAATCATTCAAAGTAAACGTTGGACTTATTGCAAACGACAATAGTGAGAAATGTAAAGAGAAAGAACTTGTATTTATTTGAAATGTGGCGTATGGCCAAGTAGTTTGTACACAAGAAAGGTAAAAAGCTATGCGGAAACAATTTCGTTAAGTTCCAACCATGCTAGTACTCATATATTTCAACTATCTCATCTCCTTGCATCAGAGAAAGTGAGTAGACGATCTTCGCCATTTGAATCTTGAATGTCGATAGTAGCACAGAAGCGGTGATCCGAAGAGACATAGTCGACGCTTAAATCCCTAACTTTTCCTAGACCGCCCTTTCGGGTTTTCAGTCTACCGGGATACCCTTTTTTTGCCCAAGCCACCTTTTCAGGTTTTCGACTTGCCGGGTGTACATCTTTTGTATATATCCTTAACTTTTGCCCGAACCCTTTTGGTTCGCCATGATGCCCTTATTTTTGCCTAGGTCCATCGACCTAGCGGGTCTCTTTCATGCGTAATATTTTTTGACTATGTCTGCGTTCATAGGGTGTGGGAAGTCCTCACCATCCATGGTGCTAAGTATCATAGCTCCGCCGAAAAATACTATCTTGACTACAAACGGTCCCTCGTAGGTGGGAGTCCATTTGCCCCTGGGATCACCTTGTGGAAGAATGATGCGCTTGACTACTAGATCACCGACTTGGTAGACTCGGTGCTTGACCTTCTTGTTAAATGCTCTGATCATTCGCTTTTGATAAATCTGTCCATGGCAGATGGATGCGATTCGTTTCTCATCGATCAAGTTAATCTGGTCAAGGCGAGTCTGAATCCAATCGTCTTCGCCTAACTCTGCTTCCTGAAGGACTCTGGTTGAGGGGATCTGAACCTCGATGGGTAGGACTGCTTCCATACCATATACAAGAGAAAAGGGGGTTACCCCTGTTGATGTTCGTACTGTAGTGCGGTAACCATGAAGAGCAAATGGTAACATTTCATGCCAATCTTTGCAAGTCACTGTCATCTTCTGTATGATCTTCTTGATATTCTTATTGGCGGCTTCCACTGCGCCATTCATCTTAGGCCGATACGGAGAAGAGTTGTGATGCTTGATCTTGAATTGCGTGCAGAGTTCGGTGATCATCTTGTTGTTGAGATTGGAGCCATTATCCGTGATAATCCTTTCGGGAGTGCCATACCGACAGATAAGATTATGCTTGATGAATTGAGCCACAGCATTCTTGGTAACAGATGCGAACGAGGCTGCTTCTACCCACTTGGTAAAGTAATCGATTGCCACAAGGATGAAACGATGTCCATTGGAAGCTGTGGGCTTGATTTCTCCGATCATGTCAATGCCCCACATTGCAAAAGGCCAAGGAGCTGTTAGGACATTCAGAGGTCCTGGAGGTACGTGCACTTTGTCGAGATAACCGCACTTGGGACAAGATCGAGCGTAGCGGTGACAATCAGCTTCCATGGTGGACCAATAGTAACCTATTCTCAAAATCTTCTTAGCCATGGTGTGTCCACAGGAGTGGGTACCAAATGCGCCTTCGTGCAACTCTTCCATGATTCGTATTGCTGTTTCCTGATCTACACAGCGGAGTAAGCACAAGTCGTGGTTGCGCTTGTATAAGATGTCGTTGCTGAGGAAGAATTTGGATGCAAATCTTCTCATGAACTTCTTATCGTTGACAGATGCCCCTGCGGGATATTCCTGAGTCTCAAGATACCTCTTCACGTCGTAGTACCAAGGTTTCTCTTCTGCATCAAGCTCATAACAATATGCTGGTTCGTCAAACTTCTCGATGATGATCTGGGGAGCCTCGTTGTCCCATCTGACCTTGAACATAGACGACAAAGTAGCCAATGCGTCTGCCAACTGATTCTCTTCTCGTGGAATATGATTGAAAGTGATCTCTTCAAAGTAGGGAATCAAACTCAGAACATGCTCTCGATAGGGAATAAGATTTGGGTGTTTCGTATCCCACTCGCCCTTAATCTGGCTGATCACTAAAGCTGAGTCTCCATATACTTGCAAGAATTTGATTCTTAAGTCAATAGCAGCTTTGATACCCATGATGCACGCGTCGTATTCGGCCATGTTATTAGTGCAACTGAAACATAATCTGGCGGTGAAAGGCGTATGTCCGTAGGGATGTAATGATGGCGCCAATGCCATTGCCAAGTGCGTTTGAGGCTCCATCAAAGACCATAGTCCATCGGGATCCTTGTTCGGGTCCTTAAATCTGGCCTCGGTTCTTCAATCGCTGACTAGTAAAACATATTCATCTCGGAAATTGAACGCATAGGCGATAGTCATCTACGGCTTGATGAGCCAAATGATCGGCTACTACACTTCCTTTGATTGCTTTCGAGAAGTGTCTTGGATGTCGATTCGGTCGATCATCGCCATCTTGCTATTCTTTAGAGAGGTGGTTTCTCAAATATGTATTTTATTGGATCCATCTTGAAATCAACAAGGTAGTGTGGGTCAACATATACTATCTTAGTCGAGCACCAAGCCAAAGTGTTGCAAGTTTTCGGAGCTAGTATCTTGTTTCACATCGGTAAACTTTTTGCTAAGGTAGTATATTGCATGCTCTTTTCGACGAGACTCGTCATGTTGCCCCAACACACATCCCATTGAATTCTCTAGTACTGTCAAGTACATGATAAGAGGTCTTCCTTCGGTGGGCGGCATCAGGATAGGAGGATTCTGTAGGTACTCCTTGATTTTGTCAAAAGCTATCTGGAAATCGTCGTTCCATTCTACCACTTGATCTTTCTTCAGTAACTTGAAGATTTGCTCACAAGTAGCAGTCAAATGTGCAATGAATCTGGCAATGTAGTTCAATCGGCCCAAGAAACCTTTGACTTCCTTCTCGGTGCGGGGAGCTGGCATCTCTTGAATAGCTTTAACCTTAGCAGGGTCAACCTCAATACCTTTTCTACTGACAACAAATCCTAGGAGTTTTCCGGATCTGACTCCAAAAGTGCACTTGTTAGGATTAAGTCTTAGTCTGTACTTCTTTAACCTGTCAAATAGTTTCTGCAAATGATCAAGATGTTCTTCTTCTGCCTGTGATCGAGCTATCATGTCGCCGGCGAGACCTCTATCTCGTGATGAATCATGTCATGGAATAATGTCACCATAGCGCGATAAGTGGCCCGCATTCTTCGATCGAACGGCATAACCTTGTAGCGTAGTGCCCCATGTGTAACAAAAGTAGTCTTCTCCATGTCTTGAGGCCAATTTGATCCGATTAACCGGAGAAACCATCCATGAAGGAAAACCTTATCTGGTGTTGTCAACCAGAACATCAATATGAGGGAGTGGAAAATCATCTTTCGGACTTGCTTTGTTCAGATCTCTGTAATCCACACACATTCGTACCTTGCCATCCTTCTTGGGCACAGGCACTACATTAGCAACCCATTGCGGATAAGAGGTAACGGCTAGGAAACCGGCGTAAACTGCTTCATAACTTCGGCTTTGATTTTCTCTGACATCTCAGGACGCATGCGACGAACCTTCTGTTTCACTGGGAGAAAACCCTCTTTCGTTGGCAACCGGTGTACCACAATATCAATGTCCAAACCCGGCATGTCTTCGTATGACCAAGCAAAAACTTCAACATAGTCTCGTAGCATCTGAACTAACCTTTCTTTGACACTGTTCTCAAGACCCGCTCCTATCTTGATCTCTTTTCTGTCTTCGTTAGTACCCAAGTTCACAACCTCAACTTGCTCTTCGTGTGGCTGTATAACTCGATCTTCTTGCTGTAGCAGTCTGACAAGTTCTCCTGGCACTTCACAATCTTCCTCACTTTCGTCTTCGGCTAGGTAGATCGGATTATCGAAGTCATATTTAGCAATAGCATGGCTGTTATCAACGAGATTCGGAGTGATTCTGCAGTGTATCACGTGGGTGTGTCTAAGAAACACATAGCTTTTTGAAGGGGTGATAAAGTAAAGAAAGAAAACAAACAATTGAAATGCAAAAGTCCAACGAATTTATTGAATGAAAGCGCAAACAACAGGTAATAACCCTCGCAAACGAGCCATGATGCCCCGAGCAAGGCACTAGGCTTTAGAGTTTATTGTTCGAAACATAAAAAAAATACGAAAAGCAAAACAAAACAAGAGCAATTACTCCTGACTAAAGGAGATTGGTATGACGTCTTCAGTCCTCCAATTGCTGAGCCCATAATCTGGAGTTGGGAAGATCCACTTGTTGATGTCGAAGTCGTTGTCGTCGTCTTCTATAGCATGGATCCCACTCTGGCTGATGCGGAAAGGAAGTTGGCCGGCACGTTCGTGGCGTATCATTTTCTGACCCTTGATGGTGAAGCCTAAACCAGTCTTGTCAGATTTGAAAGGAAGATCAGGGAGCTGACCCCAAATAGTGCTACCTCCTTCTTCAACTGATCTTGAGCATCCTTCAGCGAGGCCATCCTAGGTGGAACTTTCGTAACTTCAGGAGTGACAGGAGAGTCAACAGGCATGACTCTGGGTATTGTTTCAAAAGCTTGACAGGGAGTCTCAAAGAATTCACCCTCCATCTCGAGGTATCGGAATGATTGTAGATGACTGACCATATATTCTTCTTCACCACATACTGTAACAACCTTCCCTTTCACCGGGTACTTCAGTTTCTGATGTAGGGTAGAGGTAACAGCGCCTGCCTCATGTATCCAAGGGCGTCCGAGTAGGCAAGAGTAGGCTGGACGAATATCCATGACAAAGAAAGTGGAGTCAAAAGTCTGGGAACCGACTTTAACAAGCAGAGTGAGCTCTCCAAGCTTGCTCGCTTAGAACCATCAAAAGCTCTCACAATAATGTCCTTGGGTCTCGAACCAACCCTTGACATCAAGTCTATCAAAAGCATCTTGGTAGGATATTGAGCGAACCGGTATCAACAAAACATGAGACATGGTACGCCTGCATTCAGAGATGTGCAAGGCTTTGTTGTTTCTTTCAATAGAGCCAAATCGACATCGGAGAAGCCTAGGCCGTTGTTGGTAGCAGTTAGCAATACACACTTCAAGCGGTTGGTAGTGTCTTGAGGTACGTGAGCATTCTTGAAACTTCACCAAGGCATTAGCATGAGCCTCGAGCACAAGCGAGCAAGCATGGAGATCTTGAATGATGTCCCATTCCACAACATTGTAGTCACTCTTCTTGATGATCTTGAATCTCCTCCATTTCTTGTTTGGAGGTGTCTTGACAACTTCCTTTGGTACGGCTGGCGGGATGAGTCACTAGTTCTTTCCTCTACCTTGGGAATGGATGGAATAGGTGGAATGCAGTGGAGTCGCGGTGTCTTTGGAGGAGATATTTACGAGAGAAAACTCTTCGGTTCGTCACCTTACTTGATCGGTGATGTTGTCAATGTCGGGAATGGTGGCTTCAATGTAAGATCTTCAATGGTCGAGGGTCTTGCTTGACGCCATGATAGTAAACATCACTCCATAATTCCAAGGGATATCCTTGTCGAGGAATATGGAACGGCCTTGGAGAAGTAATGATGAGAGGTGCCACTCTAGGCACGTAATCGTGAGAGGAAATCCTTATGGTGTTAACATCGGATAGTCTTGGGAAATCGTCACCCCATCCGGTCGCTTTAACATCTTCAATAGGAATCTTGTAGCTTTGAACAGTGTACTTCACCATGAAATCATACTTTCCACTTGGCTGCCCAAGGTATCCACAGATGGTGCGTTTCATTCACATCTTCGATTTTCACTTAGACATATCTTCACCACCGCACGGTGGTTTCGAAATAGTATTTCACGGTTGTCCATCATGCACAACACGTCTTCTCAACCAAGGACAGCCATCAGATGGTCACCACGGCAATTCTGGGCATCTGGATTGACACCGCTTGCAGAAATTCTTCTTGATCATCAAAGGAATGGTCAAGTCATCTATGTTGAAAACATAAGTATCGTCACCAACAGCATTGGAACTCTTGTCGTGATTAGGCATAGGCGCGTTGATCACATTCGGAGTCTCAACAGGAGGGTCAAACTCAATCTACTTAGCTTCAATCATGTCTTGAATCTTGTTCTTCAGAGCCCAACAATCATTAGTACTATGTCCTGGGCTATTGGAATGGTAAGCACACTTAGCATTAGGATTGTATCTCGGAAAGGAAGTGTTGACGTCCTGAGGAGGATCCCTCAAAGTAATCAGCTCTGCTTTCAACATGTGTTTCAAGGCTTGCGACAATGGCATGTTGATCTTCGTAAACTGTCTTCGTTGCGGCGTTACCCGTTGTCTCCGAGGTTGTCTGATGTAGGATTGATCACAACTGCCCCACATTGAGCACGGTCGGTCTTGGCTCGGCCTTCGACCATACATAACTTCTTTCTTACAACCAAAAGATCTTTTCGCGACATTTGAAGATGTCTCTACTTGAATCTTTCCTCTTGATACCGCTTCAATCGCTCTGTCAATATCACTCGGTGAATCCGGTGAAGAGTTTCAATCGATGATTGAAGAATGGGCTGTCGGTGTTCCATAAACATATCAACCAACTCCCTATTGGACAAGGGTGGTTGAACTCACTGGGTCTCTCCACTTCGAGCATACTCCTTGAACTTCTCATCACGACCCATAGACATGCTTTGTAGTTGCATGCGAGTGGGTGTCAACTCAGCATTGTACTCATACTGTCTGTAGAAAGCATCAGCCAAGTCGCTCCAAGTACGGATACGGTCATTCTCTAGCTGATAATACCACTCCAATTGAGTTCCGGACAAACTCTCTTGAAATTAATGCATCCACAACTTTCTGTCATCAGTGTGGGGATTGATCTTCTGGACATAGGACTTCAAATGCAGCTTAGGGCAAGACATGCCATCATACTTAGCGAAAGTTGGAACTTTGAACTTGGGAGGAATCACAACACCAGGGATAAGACTCAGATCATCGAAATTCAGTCCTGACATCTTCAGGTTTTCCACAGCATTCAAACGGTCTTCAAGTTGCTTGTACTTGTCATCTTCATCAGAGTATTGGCCATCATCATAGACTTTTTCAGGCTCATGCTGACTACCTTCACCATCACCCTTGTTACTTTGCCCATCCTCCTTCTTGACACTTCCTTCAGAGAGCTCAATTCGACTAACCACTCTAGGACCTCCTTTGTAGCGTCTACCCCTGTTGAGAAGGCCAACAACCTTCTTCTTCCTGTTGATGAGCTTCTTCAGATCTTCTTAGCCTTGGACCAAGCCTGGTGAACATCTGCTGAAACTGAGCATTCTGAGCCTGGAGATCTTTGACAGTTTGTTCAAGAGCCATTTCTGCTAAAATAAATAGCGAGCAAATGAGAAAACCAATCTTCAATGTACCTGTGATGCAATGTTATGCTATGATATGCAATGTTTATGCGGATGCAATGCAATGTTTTCAAGGACCTTATAGATTTAAATTTGTTAAACAAGCAATGAACAAACATTTATTAGTACTCCTTTTATTATTCTTTTTCTTTTAAGTACAAGAGATAGTTCAAAATAAAAGAAAAGCATATAAATCCTAAAGCTCTAAGTCTCCCATGGGCGCTTCCTCTTGGTGCCGAGGTAGGCGTTGATGCTTCGCTCCTCTTGAAGTAGCTTGGTCAACTCTAGCACTTTCTTCTCACTTGCATAACACTGAGCTTCAAAGGTATCCCTCTCTTCTTTAAGCTGAATCCAGGATCTCTTCAAGTCTTCAAAATCAGTAGGCATGTCGGGATGGAGAACGGTATAGGGTACGTCACCTGTAGCAACAGGTTCCATAATTACTGGTAGAACAGGCGTGAACGGCATCATGAGGTTTTGAGCTCGAGCTCGCACCCATTTGAGGTAGGGTTCCCAAGGGATGGAGTTTTGGTGCCCCAAAGTCTTGGTATCAGTCTTCTTTACCATGCCCCAAGCGTGTATGAACCTTCGTCGGTAATTTTGGAGATCGTGGTTGTAGTCGAACACAATATCTTGGAGAAGCATATCATGTGGACCATCTCTTCGGGCAAAACCAAACTGACGTAGAGCTAGAGAAGGGTTGTAAGTAATACCTCCCCTTATACCAAGTAGTGGTACATTAGGGAATTCTCCACAACGCTCAGTGAATGTGAAGTCCTTTTGAGAGAAAAGATTCCAACGGATATCTGAATGAGAGAGTGACATTAGTCTTTGAGACCATTTCAACCTTTGCTCGTTCTTCAATACTGATGGAGGAAGGTGCGAAATAAACCACCTGGAAAGTAACGGTATGCAACACATGAGAGTTCCTTGTCTTTTAGTAGTATGAGTGTGGAGAGAATGTAGGATGTCTCCAAGTAAAGTAGGCACTGGATTGCGGGTAAGGAATAACTTGATGGCGTTGACATCTATGAATTGATCCGAGTTAGGGAATAGAACCAAACCATAGATTAGCAAGGCCATAATGTCTTGAATCCATGGAAACTCATAACTTTGAGGAATTCTCGGGCTTTCTTAATTAAGAACTTGGCAAGTAAACCCTTAACTCCACTTCTGGTTTCCCAATTGGCTTCAATGTCTGAGCGTTTAAGATGTAAGGCGGATGTGATGTCTTCATACCTAGGAACCTTTTCTAGACCGGTGAATGGCATTTGGTCAAGAATAGGTACCCCAAGTAGCTTAGAGAACTCTTCCAAGGTAGGAACTAACTGGTAATCTGGGAATGTAAAACAATGGTGTTTCGGATCAAAGAACTGAAATAGGACATGCATCATATCTTCTTCAAAACCGGAGATAACCAAATCAAGTAGATAACCATGTCTTTTGATGAACTGGGCATGATCGGGAATCTCAGAAACCAATTCTTTGAGCTGAGAAGGTATACCCATGAAGTTGATTCGGATAGTCTTTCTAGAAGCCATAATTCCCTACAAAACAGAGCAAAGATAAACCCCTAGGTCCTTGAAATAGTTAGAAATGATATGCAATTCAAATGATGTCATGATGTCATGTTTGGCACACACAAACAATTCACACAATGAGCCTAGGTTTAAGGCTTGCAAGAGGTATAGGTGATTACCCTACCAAAAGTTTGAGTTGGTTCATCCTGTCCTATAATAGTAACTGGGTTCTAGGAATCTCACATCATTGATCTTTCTCGTAGGCGTTTATTTCAATACGACTACCAAGTGGTCGACCGAAAATATCCCAAAAGTCTGATCTCAATGAGCGTAGCATCGAGTATCAAGAAACCTTAGTCTGCACCAAAGCCGGCCATCTCACTACCTTCTAATGGCCAAGTTGGGTCAATTAAGGTTCTAAAAGTTTAGTTAGTGCTTGAAGAGTATCAGGACATCCAAAGTGTCACACTAACGTAGCCATCATGTTGACCGTTTTGATATACGTCTAACGGTCGCGACGATTTATTGCTACTTACCTAAAAGGAAACCCAGATCCGGGTGTAGGATCCCCCAACAATATAATACCCAAGCAACCCTTAAAGATAAAGCAAGCAAGTCAAACAAAAAGCAGTAAAAGTGTTCTAGAAATCCCTAAGGCATTCTCTCTTTTAGGGTGTTTCCCCAGCAGAGTCGCCAGTTCTGTGATACGGTGAACTGACTTTTTAGTGTTTTTGTATCGCAAATGTGCGGATAGCAAGAGTCGCCACCGACTTTTATTTTTATCCAATTATGGGAAGGTAAAAGTACAGAAAAAGACCTTCGTTAGATTCTGAGTAAGGGAGAAGGTTATGAAAAGGGAAGGTATTAGCACCCCTTTCCATCCGTAGTTATCTACGGGCTCTTAGTGTCTCTTAGATCACTTTAAAACTGTGCTTTCTGTGTGTTTGACAAAAATGTTTTGAAAAGGTATTTCGCTTTGACTTTGTAATGATTCATGTAGGAATGTATACAAAGTGTTTGGAAATGTTTCATTTTTGAAAAGAGTTTGAACTTTGACAAAAGTGTGAGGTGCGAAAAGTATTTTGATAGAGCAAGCAACTAAAAGTCTTATTACCTACTCAGAATTGGTCGTTTTCGTATTGTTTTATTTTCCTTTAGAATAGTGCTATCCATACCATTAGTTGGTAGGTAACCCTATTCGTTGGATGTAGACGGGACATTCGAAGGGACATCGTATGGTCATAGAAAGCAACTTGTAGGAAGTATCCTAGCACATTCGAAGGGACTATCATCATTTTTCGTAGGCAACAATCGAGGGTCAAGATCATGTATTCGTAGGCGACATCGTGGGTCTTATGATCTTTGTATCGAAGGGACTATGATGATTTGTTTCGCAGGCAACAGTGCTAGAATACCTCTACGTTCGAGGGACTTGACCATTTGAATTCGTAAGGCAACGAGAGAGAATTACCCTAAGGGGTGCGTGTGTGAAAAGAGTGTGTTGATTCAGATATCTTATCTTGAAAATTAGTGGGCTATGTTGATTTTACTCTTGCCATACACGCCTAGTTACTAGCAATTTATAGGGTGCGGAAATTAAAATGCGGGAATGTAAAGTGCGGAAAGGTAAATGTCCTACGCTATTACATGGCTTTGGGGCAGATACATAATTTAAACTTGCGGAAAATAAAAACCTAATTTAAACTATTACATCCCATGAGCAGTTACATTATTGGAAAAATAAAAACAGTAAAAGAAAACCGTCTGAAACGGAATAACCTGTGAAAAGATAAGAAATCGGAAAATACGAGAGAAATCGAATAAGAGAAAAATGTTAGAAAAATGCAAGTTTTTGAATGAGAAAAATATGACATGCTAGAAATAACATAAATATGCTAAAATAATTTTTTGGGATTTTTTGAATGCAACTTAATAATTAAAAACTAATTAAAAGTGATTTAAATGATAAATTAGAAATAAAATTAAATATGCATGCAAAATTATATTTTTTAATTTTATAAATTAAATAAAGGTTTTCTGAAAATAATGTAAAAAGAAAAATAATTTTTGGCGTTTTTTAATGCATGATAAAAAATATGAAAAGAAATTAAAATAATATGCAAAATATTAAATAATAAGAAAATAGAAAAAATTGAGTTTGAGAAAAAGAATGCAAAACTGGTCCTGATGAGGCTCGAACTGGAGACTGAAGGAGCATCTGGGAACAGTGAACGTCTTAACCACCACGCCATATGTCACCTGGTGTTAAAGATCAGAAACGTGGGATCATGAAGAACACGCGTCATCGTCTGGAGAGGTCAAGGCACAGTCAGCTGGTGGGGTCCTTTGACTTATGAATGAGCGAATCGGAACGCGTTATCTCGCCACGCCAGCTCCCTCGCCGGTCAACCAAGTCAGCGACGCCGGAGCCCTAGCTCTGGTCGTCTTCTCCAGCAAGCATCAACCGAAAAGCGAAAATGCATCATTCAAAACGAACAAGTGCCGGATCGACTATTTCGATCCTTGCGAGTACGATGGTGCTATCCTCGTGTCCTGAAACAGCCTAGATTTTGAGTTTCGATTCTCACAACTTTGAAAACCCTAGTAATGGCGTTCTGAGATTTCTACGTGAAACCTTACATTTTAGGCATCTAACACGCTCTAATGAATGTCCTGAACTCAAACAAACACATGACAATAGTTAATAATGCATGATTAACATAAATCGAATTTTGAGAAAAACCAAACCGGTTAGAGTTAGGGAGCACGATTCTGGATGGCTTAGCCTCGAGCAAGGATTGAAAACGATTGCTGGGCACCTCAGGAGCAAGATTGAATGGTTGAAAGAGGCTGAAACCTGCTGCAATTTGGAATTCAATTTTTCAACTTTTCTTGAAAAATTTGACAGCATAACGGTTGTTTCTTGGGCTAGGGTTTCGTGTCCTTTGTAGTGTGTAATGCTGGCTATTTATAGAGTAGATTGAGAGAGGAAAAATAAGCAAAAAAGATTTGATTTGGAGCATTCAATATTTTTCAAATAAAATCAATTTTTTGAAAGAAATTTGATTTCCTCTTCAATGCATGATCATGCACGAATTTGGCAAGTGTTTTGGGCTTCCTTGGACCTCAAGTTTGGTATAAAATCTGCCCTTTTGGAAAAATATATTATTTTCATATTTTATATGATTTAATTTTGAATTAAATGTTCTAAAATTCAAAAATAAATTAATAAAATAGAAAATTGCCATGGCCAAGCATTTATGGGTCCCAAATAATGTCATGAACGGGTTTGGATCAAAAGATTATAGGCCCATTTGGAAAATTTTGCATTTTGACCAAAATGTCCTTTTGTGCAATTATCCAAAATTACCCAACTTCTGGATAGTGTATCTTGCTCAATTTTCCACATTTTTGAGTGTTCTTGGACTTTTTGGAAAGCTCTAAGAGTCCTCTCACCTACCTTTTTGGTCTCACCTCAATTGGAGTTTCCATGCTCAATATATCTTCAAAACAAAAAGTTGACTTTTTGTGGACTTTGAAAATGACCTGTAATGTTTTGAGCCATACCTCTCAAATGAAGCATTTTTTGGACATTCTTGTGAGACATGAAGTTGTAGAGAATTGAATTTCCTTCAAAACAAGAGGTGGTGGAAAAATTTCTGAGAAAGTATGAAGAAGTTATGATCAGTCAAAGTTCAGTTGACTTTTCATCTAGAAACCCTAATTTAGAAAGTTTTGACTTTTGAGCAAATCTTGAGTTTTCTTGATGAATCATGATTAACCCTTGATCAAATGATGAATGTAACTTCAAAATGAGGATGTTGACCAAAAATCATGAAGTTTGAAGCATATGAGGAGGCATGAAGACCATTGGAGATGTTGGAAGTCCATCTTGACCTGAGAATTGCCAAACCCTAGTTTGGGTTGATTGTCTAGGAGAGGGTTTGTCTGATCAACCCTTGAGGAATCCTTAAGTATGGATGCATGGAATATCCTGAGAAGATGGAGGGAAAATTTTGGGGTATGACACTCATCACTGAAACTTAGATTATTACAAGCTGTTATGTTGGCGACAATACCTCCAAACTGGTCTGTAGTCACATCGT
The DNA here is from genome assembly GCA_021764765.1 of Vicia sativa. Taxonomy (NCBI): domain Eukaryota; kingdom Viridiplantae; phylum Streptophyta; class Magnoliopsida; order Fabales; family Fabaceae; genus Vicia; species Vicia sativa. Next base: position 115,496,934 of record CM038793.1, read on the forward strand.
GATCTACATAAGCTTGGTCTAGTACCTTCATTAAAGCTTCTCGGTGAGCTTCGTAGTTAAGCAGTAAAGACAGTATTGAAATCTTGGAGGGAGTCTGCATCAGCTGATCCACGACTCGGTACTCGCTTTTCTTGATTAACTTCAGTATCTCATCAAAATCTGGGTTGACGTTGGTTCTATCAGGAGCACCAACATTCGTGCTTGGATTAACAGCGGGAATCATTGTGGAATTCTCGGGAGATATGTTAACTGGATTTTGCTTAACAACAGGAACGACGGCTAGTCTTGGTGGCAATGGAGTGTGTACTCGTCCACTTCGTGTTACTCGTGCTATCTCAGTTATGTTGACATTAGCTAGAAGAGTTGGCATGGGTTTCTCCTTCCAATCCTCTATCATAGTTGCATTGTATTGATAAGGAATTGCTTTGCTAGAACTGTATGGAACAGGACCGGGTAGGCAAATCACCAAAGGAGACCCTGGAACGTTGGAACCGTTGTATTCAATCTCCACATGTTTGGGCGTATGGAAACAGGGGATAACAACGTTTATTTCGGGATTTTCCGAGTTGATATCTGAGACTAAAAGCTCATGCAGAAAATGCCCTACTGTATTCACGTCATAGTCATCTCTGTTTCTGTAGATTTGTATGTCACCAATGTTTAGCAATCGTTGAATGTATGCTCTTATGATAGAACATCCTTGAGGATTCTTGAAGCAAATGTTGCAAGTTGCGTAATCGTGTTTAGTGAAGGCACCCATTGCGCTATATGTATCATGGAGATGTACTAAGTTTCCTCTGATCAGATTCACATCTGTGACGAGATATCGATCTGTATTTCTCAGTATCAGACTTACTATATGTCCACTGTGACTGGGAAGTGGATTGGCTTGTACGTTCGGATTTGTATTTCTAAAGGAGAGAAGATTAGACCTTACTAATCTCTGTACTTCAGCCTTTAGCGCTATGCAATGCTCAAGATCGTGGCCTGGTGCCCCTTGGTGAAAAGGGCAAGAGACGCCCGCTTTGTACCACCATGCCAAGTTTTTTGGGACCGGAGGTGGTGACCTTGTCTGTATCAGATTTCTTTCTATTAATGCAGGGTATAGTTCGGTGTACGTCATCGGAATTGGGTCGAATTGCGAGACCCGAGGCGCACAGTTTTGATTGTTAAACTGCTGAGCCTGTTGTCGAGGCTGTTGAGTTTGTTGGATTTGTTGAGTTTGCTGGAACTGCGGAGCAATTCCTGTGTTTGGACTTGTGTTAACAGCGGGTGCTATGGCAGCTACCTGTCACTGTTGACTGACATTCTTTCGCGGTTTCCCTCGGGATACCATTCTTATGTCATGCTCTTTTTTCTTTGTAAAACTGGTCCCAACCTTTCTAGTTCCACTGGAAGATCCTGCTTCCTTGGTTAGGCGTCTGGTTCGAACTCCTTCTTCTAGCCGCATTCCCATGCCTACCATCTCGTTGAAATCTTCGGGAGCGCTAGCGATCATTCGTTCGTAGTAGAACGAGCCAAGAGTGTTTAAGAATACCTTAGTCATCTCTTTCTCTTCTAATGGTGAGTTGACTTGGGCAGCGATTTCCCTCCATCGTTGAGCGTATTCCTTGAATGTCTCTCTTTCCTTTTGAGACATGGAGCGGAGTTGATCCTGATCCGGCGCCATATCCAAGTTGAACTTATATTGTTGTACGAAAGCTTCACCTAAGTCATTGAATGTTTGGATACTTGCGCTATCCAACGCCATGTACCACTTCAGTGCGGCACCGGTGAGACTATCTTGGAAGTAGTGGATTAACAACTGGTGATCGTCGTTGTATGTGGACATTTTCCTGGCATACATCGTAAGATGACTTTGTGGACAGGAATTTCCTTTGTACTTTTCAAAGTCAGGGACTTTGAATTTTGCAGGTATCCTTATGCGAGGAACTAAGCAAAGATCCTGGGCGTTTTTCCCAAACAATTCTTTTCCACGAATTATTTTTATCTCAAGCTGCATTTTGAGGAGTTGTTCCCGGAGATTCTCCATCGAACCATGTGAATTCGTGTTATTGCCCGGAATATGGTGAACTTCTTCGTCTACAGTAGTGTGCACTACGGAAGCTGAGTTTGTCATGATCGGTTGAGAAACCGTCATAGTTACTTGCGGAAAAGTTATTCCACGTTGCGGAGTAAGTGCTGAGTTTTGCTGCAAATTAGGTACTTCAAGCGTGGTTGTTTGTACTTGAGAAGTCGGTTGGCGAAATCCGATGCCAAAGTTGAAAGGCATGCCCCATGGATAGCCTTCTGGCATACTGAAGAGTGAGCTACTGGCTGCAACAGTTGAAACTGGAGTAGTAGTGTCTTCTGAAATCACTGCTTGATTTTGACTGCTCGATGTCGCTTGCTGACTTTGCGCTGCTGCCAATGAATTGACCAAAGAAGTGAGTCTCTCCACCTCTTCTTGCAGTGTTGTTACTGTGCTACAAAGCTCAACATTTTCTTGCTCAAATCCTTCCATTACTTTTCTTCTTTTTGAACGTGTATTGTATGTTCGAGTAGGCTATGGACGCGGTCGAGAAACTCTAAGACGCGACAGCTTGGCGATCTTTTCCTATCTGTTGGAAAAAATTCCAAAAGATCGGACTCTAGACAATAGACTCAAAATGCAAAGTATGATGCATGATTATGAATGTAACAAAAGATTTCCAAAGAATTTACGCTAAAAGAGAAATTTCTGGCAAATATTTTGATGGAAAACACACATTTCATTGATTATTGAAAAGAAGATTACAACAATTCTGTTTTTGAGCATTGCTCACACAAATGATAAAATAAATGATAAAAAATTACAATCTAAACTAATCAATCGTCCTCGTCGGATGAAGATCCAAAGGCTTGATGTAGCTTCAACTTCAGGATTTCCTTCCCATAGTGAGCTTTTAGTTCAGCATTCTCGGATTTTAGCTTGCTAATGACTTTCTTCCACTCGTCGGGAGCAGGATTGCTGGTTGTCATTTCATCAAGCTTTCTTTTCCTTTCTTTGATGTATCATTTGATCGCGTTACCCTTCTGACGAATCTTCTCATCTTTCTCCATGAGCCATTCATCTTGGAAGTAAAGCGTCTTTTCATGATCTTTGACCTGCTTCTTAAGCTTTTCATTCTCGAGATCAGTCTTAAGGAACTTGTTTTCCAAAGCTTCTTTCTCAAGTCTCATCTTGGCCAAAGCTTCTTGGTATTCTCCCATAGTCTCAACGGGAAAAATTGTTGATTTGGAAGCTACTGAGAACATGGGTTCCTCGTAAGCATAAGGCATTCGAAATTCCTTCGCTCTTTTCTTTACCCAAGAAGTGTAGATTTCCATGGCTACACAATTCTTTGCTTTCCCTTTTTCCTTCCTTCGGATGTGATGCCAAGCTCTGATCATTCTGGATTTCAAACCTTGGGAGTCCTCCCCTTCATGATAGAAGTAACTCTCTACTGTAAAACCAAGAGGTTTGCTAGAGTTTGCGTATCCGAGTTGACGTCTCGCCAGGAATGGGTTGTAGTTGATTCCTCCTTTTGTACCAATGAGAGGTACATTGGCAAATTCTCCACAGCTTTCAATGATTTCCATCTCATTGTCTGCTAAGGTATACCAATGGATATCGTTGTTTGTTAGAGACATGAGTCTTCGAGACCAATGTCAATCATCTTTGTTTTCGCGGAAAATAGGAGATTTAGGCAAATGTGAGACAATCCATTTGAAAAATAGAGGTACGCAACACACGATAGTTCCATCTCCTTGACGATTCCTATGATGAATGGAGAAGTACGTATCACCAAGCAGAGTGGGAACGGGATTTCCAATCAGAAAGATCCTTATGGCGTTGATATCAACGAAATTTGGAACGTTGGGAAACAACACCAATCCATAAAGGAGTAAAGCTAAAATAGCTTCAAAGGCTACCATACTACCGGCCTCAGAGAATTTGAGAGCCTTCTCCATTAGGAACTTTGAAGTCAGTCCTAAGAGTTTTCCTCTGGTAGTTAGGTTTTTGTCTATCTCAGATTTCTTTAAATGAGTCATCGTTGCAATGACTGGTGACTTAGGAATGACTTCCAAACCATTGAAAGGCACTTTGTCTGATACTAAGATACCTAGTATGTGTGCGTACTCCTCCAAAGTAGGCATCAACTGATAATCAGGGAATGTGAAATAGCGATAGACTGGATCGTAAAACTGAACGAAAGTTTTGAGAAGTCCTTCATCAACGTTGGTGTTTAGAATAGTTAAAAGAGTTCCATAGCGTTTTTTGAAATCCGAGGGATCTTCTACAAAGGATGCTAGCTCTTTCAACTTTCCTACGTCAGGAATTCGAAAACTGTATCTCTTGGTGAATCTTCCTCTGACGTCCATCACTCTAAAGAAAAATCTCTAAATTCTTTGGAAATGGGAAGAGAAAAATGAAGTTTTTTGAATGAATGCATGAATGCGGCAAACATGGTTAGCAGTTAAACACACGGTCAAGCGTTCGAAGTCACGAGCATGAGGCCAACGATAAGAATCAAACGTGGGTAAGTTCTAAGGGCTTATTCATATGTGAAACGGGTTCTACTGATAATACAGGCTCAACACTTCTCTTTGAAATATTATCGGATTTGTTGAATACTCGATGGTCCAATAATATTTTTCAAGAGAAACTCGCCTGATCGTAGTCTCGCATGACACTATTCTAGGCTTACGCCGAATAATCTCACTACATCCTAAATGGTCGATGGGTTATGTGTTCTGACCACTCACCGTTAGTTCTCCGAAAGCAAAATGTCTTCGCAAATACTTGCTAAACACAAATACTCCCAAGACAACCTCCAGAGAGGGATCTCAAATTAACTCCGTAAATCTTGAGACTTCTCACAAGTTAATAGGACTATACGCCCACCTAGATCTTAAAGTTTCTTAAATCCGGGTTAGGATTTCTTTCCATCAGATGAAATTGAGAAAACACACAATAAAGAAAAACAGACAGATGCACAATATGAAAGCTTAACCCCTTTGTTTCTTTTTGAAAACAAAAAAGCTTGATGCTCTTGAGCAGAGTCACATTTTTTTGAAAATCAAAGTTTAGCGTACTCCCCAGCAGAGTCGCCATTTTTCCTGTTCGCGTTAAAAAGTGACGCGCTAGGGAATCGAATATGAATTCAGATTCTCTGGCTCGAAACGATTTACTCTTTTGATTTGTTTATAAAGATGTCGCGAGCATCAAGCTTTATTATTTTCAACACAAGAAAAGATGATTTAATGATTATGAAAAAGGGAAAGTTAATACCCTCAATTGATTTTGATATGCGTAACGACTAGCGCAAACTAGACGCAATGCATTGGGGAGTATTCTGGGTAAGGGGGTTTGTTATATAAAGGGAATAGATGGAGCACCCTAAATATATATAGTTATCTATAGCTTTATATATGAATATGTTTGATATGTTTGTGTGTTTTAATTGCTATTTCTATGATTGAGAAAGTTTCTCCTTTGGGATTTTAAGAAGGATAGATTATGTGGGATCCTAGTGTTTATTATTATTGAGCTTGCAAAGATCTTTGGATCTTCTGCATACATATCGCTTAATGGGAATCAGAGCATTTGTAGCTCGGATCTACAGGGATCTATGGTTTGTTTGGTCTGAGAGAGAAAGAAATTTGCTCGGCAAGGATGAGACCTTGTGCCTACGTATTCTCAAAAGGAAGTTGAGAAAGTCAGAGCAATCGTAGTTCCCACTTATGCTAGTGGAAGCAACGGGATGTTAGTAAGAGACAGACAAATATCATCTTAATGAAAACTGTATCTAATCTATTTCATCACATACATTTTTGAAAAGGTTTGTCTGATAAAAATCTTTCGTCGTAAGTTATAGGTGTTTTGCTTGAGTGTACAAGCGTTACCACTTACATGTTTAAGAAAGATGTTTTGAAAAAGATGATTGAATCTTTTAACTGTAAGCATTGGGTGTTTTGCTTGAGTGTACAAGCGTTACCACTTACAATTAAGAGATGTTTTTGTTTGAAAAGTTTTTGATTGTATGTGATGTGATAGATGAGATAATTCTTCCATAGAGATGATAAACGTCTAAATCTCTAGGAGAAATTGATTGGATTTAGGGATGCTTTTAAGAAGCCCATGGGTCCTTGTATTGTTAGCCCAAGATGAGGCATTCCGAGGGTCATCGAGGGTCATCGAGGGTCCTTGTATGAAGCTCAAGAGGAAGCTATAGGGTATGGTTGGCTTTGTTTTAAAAGGGATTTCACCGGGAAACCATCCTTTTGGAAATAAGAGCAATTTCACCGAGAAATTATACTCTTTGGGTTCTATCCTAACGCGGCTGATTCTTTGTATTGAAGCCCAATAGGAGGCTTGTTAAGAGATTTTATGGTCTCTTTCATTGTATGATGCCCAAGAGAAGGCTAAACTCAATGAGGAGTTCTTTTGAACGAAGCCCAAGAGTAGGCTGAACTCAGCAGGGGAGTGTTGTCTTATATGAAGCCTAAGCGGAAGCTAAACTCAGATGAATGAGTTACCTTGTACAAAGCCCAAGAGGAGGATAACTCTATGGGGAGAGTAACTTGTATAAAGCCCAAGAGGAGGCTATAACTGTAGGGAACCTATTGGTTAGACTAATTGTTATGTTATAACTATACAGTCGTATAGACAAGTGTGTGTGTGATATGTATTCACAGGAGTTTATGAAGGAAATATAAGCAATGCATGATGTTTATTAACAAGAGTTTATGATGGAAATATAAACAAGTGTATGTGCAACGAACGTTTAAAACGAGCGTAACTTGATTATTTACAAGTTTGAATTGTGTACAAGGAAGTAAATATGTACACGAACGAGTATTTATGTACGAGAGGATGTGGATGTACATAGGAGGGTTGGGACTTACACCATAAGGGTGGCCCATTGGTTTAAAAGCAGTTTCAACGGGAATAATGCTCCTTTCAATACCAATGGTATTCAGTGTATATACAATCGAAACGAAAAACAAACGATCGAAGTTTATCTGTGTCTGAGTATTTACAGAAGTGTCTGTATTATGTACAGGTAAAAATTTGTATCTACATGAAAATTATTTGATATGTACAAAGAAAATATGTATGCACAAAAAGAATGTTGGTTGGGACTTACACCGTAAGGGAGGCCCATGATCGTTTAAGAAATTTGAGAGAAAACGAATTCGGTTTTATCGTTTAATCGGATCGATCATGGTAAAAGATGCAAGTTTGATGAAAAGTTTTGAAGAATGGTTTTGAAAGTGTTTTTGAAATGTGAAGTTTACTTATAAGAAGTTTTGAGAAGAATCGGGATTCAAAAGTTTGAAAAAAATCACCTTTAAAGGTGTTTTGAAAAGTAATCAAAGTACCGTTTTCGGCTCGATCAAAATATAATCGGATGAAAGTTTTTTCTGAAAATTTTTGCACTATCCTAAAATAGATACATTAATTGACAAGTGTACAAAAAATCACCTCAAAATGAGGAGTTTTGATTGGTTTTAAAAAATGTCAAAGTTTGTAAAAAATACAAAAGTTTGAAAAAAAAATGGTCCCAAGGAGGCTTGAACCCGGGACCTGTTAGGCAAGACGTGGCATAATGACTTAAGAGTGAGTTGGCAACTGCTGGGGCGGCAATGCATCCGTGTATTATGTTTAAACAAACTGAATATATTTTAAAACGAATTTTTGAATTTGAAAAACGCGCGCAAGCCTTGTTCTTCTTCTCCAATCTTCAATCAGCTAAAGATTTCGTGTTTCTTGATGAAATCAAACGATGTAAAGATCAAACTTGCTCGTTTCAAGCCCAGGAACATGATGGCACTCTTTAATTTCATTTATTTTAAGCCCAGAATGATTAAATTTATGAAGAACACGAAGAACCCTAAAACTGAAAAACCTAATTGAAATCGTGTATGGTTGATGATTTATTCAATTGATTGAGGGTTAATGGTCGTGGATGGTGCAGAAAACAAATGGCCAAGAGTTTTTTTCAATTGAATCAAGAAATCATGGAGTTCGAGTTTGAAGTTCTTACCGGTTGAAGCTGGAATCGAAAACTGGATTGGAGTGTTTCCAGTTGTTGTTTGAGGATTGCTTGAGCACCAACGGCCTTTATGGAAGATGTATCAGTGGTCTGCACTTCATGAATTCATCTGGATCATTCTACCCAAGTCGACCTGCATATGGCTCACAATGAAACTGGAAATCGTGGTTAGGAGTGTTACAGATTGTTGTTTATGATCTGCATCGTCTCTATGATGTATGTTGATGATGTTTGGATGATTAAAACTCAAATTGCTCGAGCCAAACCATGAATTCGAATCTTAAGGCAGTTTTGGCAAGCTTATGTGTATGGCATGTGAAAACTGATTTCTAGCTTGGCTTGTGTTAATTTTAAGTTATAGACCAATTACATATAACATTTAAAACATGTTAGACACCAATTTATTCAAAGTTTTTCACAAGTTTTCAAAGATGCACAATTTCCCCAATTTGCACTATGTTTCGTGAATTTTGAGAAAGAAGAATGAAAGCATGTCTTGGCATTACTTTGGTGTAGTTTGAATGGCAAGCAAGACCTCTATTTATAGGCCATGAGTTCTGAAAATAATTGAGAAAGTTTGGCCATTGGTAAATTTGACTTGCCTTAGAGGGCAAGGAAGTCTTTTTTGCATTAAATGCAAAAGGAAACTTCCTTTAACCATGGTTAATTTTTCCAATTTGATCTTATCTCTTTGCAATTACTTTCCTCTGATATTTATCAGCTCTAGTCTTCAATTGGCAAGGTTGCAAGCTTCTAGAAAGAGGAAATCCAAAAATGACCTATAATCTTGAAGTTTTGAACTTGAAATCCATGGTTATGGAGCCTTATGTTTCAAATTCAAAAGTATAGCTAGAATCCATGGATTTGAGAGTTCTTGGACATTTTGGAAAGCTTGTTTCAAGGGCTACAACTTTCATGTTTTGAGTTTTTTCCAATTCAAAGTGGAACTATGTGAAAAAATGCCATGAAGTTTGGAAAAAGTATAATATTTTAACACTTGAAAATTTTTCTAAGTGTTAGAAATTTTGACTTTTTGTTGACTTTTCCAAATTCTTTGATTTTTTATGATCATGATCGATCATTTGAAGTATTTTGATGATTGAAAAAGTTTTGTTTTGAAAAAGTTGACCAAAAGTCAAAGTTTGACTTTTCTGTGCAGATGAAATTTCATCAGATGTTTCAGAAATTGACTGATGAATCCTGTGAACTTCTGTGATGTTTTGAATCCAGAAATAAGGTCAAGATGTTGTATCTAAGATATGAATATCAATCTCCAATCAAAAAAGTTATTCATTGATCAGAAAATCAGAGCTTACTCATGCTCGACAAAAACCCTAATTGGTCGATCCTTGATAGATCAATGAGAAAAGTTGGATATCTGAAGATCAGAGGTTGATGATTTGATCAAGATAGATCAAATGAGGTGAGTAAAACTCAAACCCTAATTGGTTGCCTCTTGAATCAGATGAAAATTTGATGAAACCCTAACTTTGACCTGTGAACTCCACACCCGATTAATTATGTTCTGAACTGTTAATGATGCAATGATGCAAATGTGAGGTGGTATATTAGGTCAAAAATTGGGGTATGACACTACGTGGTGCTCTTCTTTTCTTTATTTTTTCTAAGTACTAGTACTACCTACTTATACTACTACCAAGGCCACTTAAAAAAAATAATGGGCCACTAAACTCTTATTGGGTCTACTAACTATTACTCCTCAAAATGCTATTCACCTCTATAACTAACTCATCCGTATTTAATTAATAATTCTAAAAATACTAATACATTCTAATATTATTTCTTCAACGTAATCAACTTAATTAATTCTTCAACTAACCGAATAAAATCCAACTTTAATTTAATAATCCAATAATTAAATCCTTATATAATTTACTCAAATAATTAATTAAATTCGGGGTGTTACAACTCTACCCCACTTAGGATATTTTCGTCCTCGAAAATCTATCCGACACAACCATCCTTAACACCACATTCGCGTCTAATCTTCCGATTCAACAATAACCCAACCATGGTTTAAATCTAATACTTATATCTCAATCCCCCAACACTCTTGCAATATAATCCTTACTAACTTGCCAACCATTTTGGAAATATCTTGAAACAACATAGCAACAACCTTCACTTGCCCGTACTTGACTTATACAACATCACATCGTTATCCCCGCGATATATTCGACACCAAAACACATATACAAATCTTACTCCCATACTCTGAGGTCCTTCATCTGCGAAACACCAACAACCCTATTCATCTCGTCGTATCACTCTCATAGTGACATCTACATAATCATCTTCATCAGCCTCATCATACTATGGAGTATTATTCCTTACTTACTGTAACCAACAACAACATCCTGACAACGAAAATAGAATCACCATAATGTCAACTTAACAACTTAACAACTTAACTCAACAAATATGCGCACAACGAACCATCAACCAACAATCATAATAACATCTTTATGGAATCCGCAAAACTTACGAGAACCACAACACTCTAGCACATCACGCTTCTGTTGCACAACTCTGATTATTTATCTTAAGTCATAGTGCTCATTCAAACCTTAGTCAACTACCAATTTATAATACTCAATTTAGTCTCAAACTTCCTTCAACATTCATCACTGTACTTTCTTGACAATCACATCGATGCAACATCCATCGCTCTACTCACTATTAAGATAGCAAGACAACTCCATACCATCCAATACGATTCAGTCTACTATTAACAAGATATTAAGGGTGATCAAGTCCTCAATTTAACAATAGGTATCCTTTAAATCATAATGGAGAATAAACCGTCGTAACTAACATTAACAATATTCTTTTTCCAACTTGCACCCATGATTCAAAGATCCCAACAACGCCAACAACTTCTACAACTTTTTAAATTAAACCCAATAGTTCTACAGCATGGTCTACTTAAACATCAACTTACTAAATTCTATCTCATAGCAACCATTCTTTTCCAAAGTATTCCAACTTGTTAAATAACCAAAATCTTAAATCTGTATTACCTTCGAATTCGAGAAACAGCAAAGCTCCTACAATGTTTGTATTGTATCCATCAGTAGCATACTAATCTGATATCTCCCAACCGAACACATTCGAGAAGAGAAGATTTTTCCCAACTTAGCTTCAACTTAATTCCTACCACAACAATTAGAAAACAATAAGTACCGACAGTGTTGCACACACTTGTCGCGTACAAAGGAAGTAAACAACATTAAGCAACACTGGCCGGACATACCGACCTTCTCTGATACCACTAATGTAACACCCCAAAGTCTACCCAGAAAATATATCGAAAATCAGAGTAATTAAAATTTTCAAGAAAACATGGGATGCCACATGTAATACGGTGGGAGAACTGACTTTGGAATTTGTTTGGCTTTTTATCGCAAATGTTGCGGATAGCAAGAGTCGCCACCGACTTTTCTTTTATCCAATTAACGGAAGGTGAAAAGAATAGAAAAAGACCTTCGTTAGATTCTGAGTAAGGGAGAAGATTATGAAAAGGGATGGTATTAGCACCCCTTTCCATCCGTAGTTATCTTCGGGCTCTTAGTTGCTTTTAGCTCATCTTTTAAAAAATTGCTTTCTGTGTGTGTTTGAAAAATGTTTTGAAAAGGCATTTCACTTTGACTTCGTAATGATTCACGCTGGAATGTATACGAGGTGTTCGGAAATGTTTCGTTTTGAAAAAAGATGTTTTAACTTGGACAAAAGTGTGAGGTGTAAAAAGTATTTTGATAGAGCATGCAATTAAGAGTCTTATTACCTACTCAGAACGGTCGTTTCCGTGTTATTTCGCTTTCCTTTAGAATAGCGCTATACATACCATTAGTTGGTAGGTAACCCTATTCATTGGATGTGAAAGGGACATTCGAAGGGACATTGGATAGTCATAGAAGGCAACTTGTAGGAGTATCCTAGCACATTCGAAGGGACGATCATCACTTTTCGTAGGCAACAATCGAGGGACAAGATCATGTATTCGTAGGCCACGTCGAGGGACTATGATCTTTGTATCGAAGGGACTATGATGATATGTTTGTAGGCAACGGTGCTAGAATACCTCTACGCTCAAGGGACTTGACCATTTATTCGAAAGGCAACGAGAGAGAATACTCTAGGGGGTGCATGTGTGAATACAGTGTGTTAAATTCATATAATTATATCTTGGAATTAGAAGTATCTACGTTCGTTTTCATCTTGCCATACACGCCTAGTTACTAGCAGTTTATATGGGTGCGGAAAGTAAATTCCGGAAAGTAAAGTGCAGAAAGTAAATCCTACGCTACTACATGGCTTTGGGGCAGTTACATAATAGGAGTGCGGAAAGTAAATCCTAATTAAGCTATTACATCCTATGAGCGGTTATATAATATTGAAAAAAGAATGCGAGAAAATTAATCCTAACTATTACAACCTGGAAGCAGATACATAATGATTGGAAGAAAAGATATTCACATAAGAGAAAATATGTTAGTAAAAAAAAGATTTTTTGGTTAGGAAAAAGTTTTTAGGTAAGTAATCCTAACTAGATGATAAAGCAATTTTTTGGGAATTTTCTGGATCAATCTTAAGAAAGAAAAATAATTAAAAGTCAATTTTATGGTTAATTAACAATTAATTAAAATATGCATGTAAAAATATTAATTTTTATGCCAAAATTAAATAAACATTTTTCTGTCCTAAATGCAAAAAGAAAATATTTTTTTGGTGATTTTTTGATGTGTTAGAAAATTGTTTGAAAAGAAATTAAATTAAATAGGAAAAATAAGAAAAGAAAAGTTAGAGAAGAGAGTCAAGCGCTCGATGGAATTCTCCAGCCGGGATTTCGGCCCTCGACGAGATGCCAGTAGTATGCACTGGGCTTCGAAGATTCGCCCAGTATGCACTCGGGCGAACGTCTTTAAGAGGCCGGTGGAGCTTCTGGGTATGCGTTCTGGGAAAACCTGAAATTTCAAAACATTATGTAGTAAGAGAGGGTTCGAACCCATGCCCTTCTGATCAATCAACGCGCTACTTTGCCATTTGAGCTGAGTGAGCCATCTACTAACAATATAAAACAAAAAGAATACAAAGGGTTTCTGGGAGCCCTTCAGAACAGAAAGCGCGCGCAGAGTCATCTTCTCCAATTCAAATGTTCAGACTTTTGGCTACGGTTTCTGCTTCTCCATGGCTAAATCCCTGCAACTCATAATAACTCAAGCAATATGCAAATTAAATTAAATGTAAAGCCATGGATTGATTGCAAATTGTCCCCTGAACATGAATATGTCCTTAGATTGGTCCAATTTTTCCTATTCAAAGAACCCTTAATTTAAGCTTAGGAACCCTAACAATGGTGAAACTTGATTTATGCTTCGAAACTCAAATCAAACCATCCAGATAGCTTGCAAACATCATTCTAAACACAAACAAACAATCAAAATATGTTAAATATGCATGAAAATCAAAAATCGAATTTGAGTTAGAAAGGTTCAAACCGAAACTATGATTTCGTGATTCTGCACGTTTGAATGGCTTATGAGTATCTGGATCGATCTAGGGGACCTCTAGGAATGTGTTGGAATCCTTAAAATGCCTTGAATTGGACTAGAACTAGGGCTGCCAATAGCTTGCAATGCACGGTTTTTTTTGAGTTTGGAAAAGGGTTCTTGAGGCCAGAATTTCGTTTTCTGTACTTGTGAATGTATCATGTATTTATAGAGCATGAAATTTGATCAGAAATAATGAGAAAATATATTGCTTTGAATGCAAAAATATTCCCTTGTAAATACTTATCAAATCTTTCCAAAATTGCATTTTTCCTTCCTTGTAGCATCTTGCACGAATTTGGCATGTTTTTCGGACTTCCTTGGTCCTTAAGATAGGTAAGAATCAAGCTAAACTTGTCTTATACCTTGCTTTTGTATTTTATTTAATTTAAAATTGAATTAAATGCTTTAAATTCAAAATAAATTAAATAAATTGAAGAAGAGGCGTGGCAAAGTGTAGAGAGGCCATGGATAATGTTAAGATCTAGTTTGGATCATAAAATTATAAGCCCATTTGGAAAATTTTGGGTTTTGTCAAGTATTTCTCTTTGTGCACCTCCTCAAAAATGCTCAACTTGTGAAAGGTGTATCTTGCTCAATTTTTAACATTTTTGGGTATTCTTGGACTTTTTAGAAAGCTCAAGATGTACTCTAAACATCCTATTTGGTTTCATCTCAATTGAAGTTTCCAATATCATGAACACTTCTTTACAAAAAGTTGACTTTTTGTTGACTTTGAAAAAGGACCTGTAAATGAAGCATTTTCTGCCCAAGCTTGTGAGACATGAAGTTGTAGAGAATTGAATTATCTACAAAATGAGATGTGGTGGTTAATTTTTTGATAAAGTATGTGAAAGTTAGGCCTGGTCAAAGTTCTGTTGACTTTTTATTCAAAAACCCTATTATGGAAACTTTGACTTTTGATCAATTCTTAACTTTTCTTGATGAATCATGATCAACCCTTGATCAAATGATGAATATTACTTCAAAATATTGATGTTGACCAAAAATTATGAAGTTTGATTGTATGTTGACCACATTTGACTTTTTTCTAATACAACTGATTTTCAACCATCTGAGCAATTGTCTGAGGAAACTTGACTTGTAAGGCTTGAAACTTGACATGGAGGTTCTTTGAAGCATATGATGAGGCATGATGACCACTGGAAGTGTTAGAATTCCATCTTGACTTGAGAATAGCCAAACCCTAGTTTGGGTTAATTGCTTAGGAGAGGGTTTGTCTGGTCAACCCTTGTGTATGGATATGTGGAATGTGTTGAGAAATAAGAGGGAAAATTTTGGGGTATGATAGTTGCCCCTGTTCAATCTTCTTGTGCTGGAAGGGTTATATTGGCATGCTTGCCTTTCGTGACCTGAAGGTAGAAGATGAATGAACACTCGAGTACACCTGAAAATTTGCACTTGCTGTTTGTTGATGATGCGCTGGAATGGGCTTACAGATACCATTTGGAGAAGATGTGCTGGAGAGTGAGTTGTACGCTAGACTCGCAAAAGTCATTTGAATAGGAGAAACAATGGAGATGGTCTTAAGATGCCATTAGGAGACTGATGCTGGGGAACGAGCCGTATGTTAGACTCTATAGATATTATTGAATATAGAAGAAAGCACGAGAATGGGCTTAAGATGCCATCCGAAGAGAATGATGTTGAGTCGTATGTTAGACTTCACGCTCGCCTTTGAATGAAGTTAATGGTACGTATTGATTTTTAACCAAATATGCAGCATTTTGAAAGTGGAGAGATGTCGACAAATAGTCGGAGATGGGCTTATGATGCCATCCGAGGAAACTGAGTCGTACGCCAGACTCTGTAGTTGCGGTTGATATTAAGAGAGAGTTAGAATACACCTTCGTCCTGGCTATTCTGAGGTAGATATTTGGCAGAATGTGGATAGCTTGCCCGTCTTGCTTCAGGTGTTGATCCAATGCATGTTGCCGGAAGACAACTTGTGTGGTCTTTCAGATTGGGTTCCCCGTCTTGTTTCGGGTGTTAATCCTGGACCTTCCATTTGGAAAATATTAGTATGGTCTTTCAAATTGGATTCCCCGTCTTGTTTCGGGTATTAATCCTTGACCTTCCATTTGGAACATGCTTGTACGGTCTTTTAGATAGGGTTTCCCGTCTTGCTTCGGGTATTAATCTTTGACTTGCTGGAGAAAATAAAAACTTTGACAGGATATAGTTAGTTTTATGCACATTATGATGCATGCGAGCATATGATAAAGTACGTGAATGATATATGCACATGTCATGATTTTTTATGAATAATGTATGAGTGTAGATTTTGTGGTATTTCAAAACATATCCATCTTGAAGAAGATGAGTACGTACTGCCGAGGATTTCTGACTTCTGCTTGGGGATGAAGTTTCTGAAAACCCTGACTTGGAGGAGAAAGAGATGTAGGTTTCCTCCGATGCACTATCTGACCAAGTTTCGAGCCTAGATATTATTACCGTTGGGAATAATAAAAGCTGGGAGATACTCCGCTGGGGATCTTGTGCGTAGATCTTGCTGGGGAATATCTGATTATTGCTTGAAGTCGAGACTGGAAGATTCCTTTGAGGTGATGAATCTGAAGTTTGTTGAAACCTCTGGCTAGGGAATAAAAGAGACGTAGGGTTCCTACGATGCACTATCAGACCAAGTTTCAAGTCTGGATACTGCTGTTGTCGGGGAATGATAATCATTAGGAGATATTCTGCTGGGGATAAATATCTCTACGTATATGCGATGAACTGTTACTGCTTGGAGACTAATGTAACAAGGTGAAGCTAGTCAAGACCACTACTCGGGGACTAATGTGATGAAGCCCGAAGTGTTGGAACACTAGCGGGAAGAGATAAATACTTCATCGGAGAAGGTTTGATCGCTCTGTAGGATTGTGCTCTTATGAAAGTAACCTGCGGGGAATGCATTGGTGACTTTAGTCGTCATCTCAATTCCTAGGATCTGTAGTAATCATTCAAAGCAATCAGTGGACTTTATGCAAAAACAACAATAATGAACACTGTAAAAGAAGGAATTTGTATTAATTTTGAAAGGTGGCGTATGGCCAAGCGGTTTGTGTACAAGAGACGGATAAAAGTAAAAGCTATGCGGAAATAATCTCGTCGAGTTTCAACTATGCTAGTGCTCATATATTTCGACTATCTCATCTCCTTGTTGTTAGTAGAAAGTGAGTGAATTGATTTTCGCCATTTGTATTTTGAGTGCTGATAGTAATAGTCTGTAGGTAGGTGATTCGGACGAGACATAGTCGTACGCTTAAATCCCTAACTTTTTCCTAGACCGCCTTTTCGGGTTTTCAGTCTACTGGGATACCCTTTTTCTCCCAAGCCACCTTTGCAGGTTTTCGACTTGCCGGGTGTACATGTTTTGTATATATCCTTAACTTTTGCCCGAACCTCTTTGGTTTGCCAGGACGCCCTTATTTTTTCATAGGCCGGTCGACCTAGCGGGTCTCGTTCACGCGTAGTATTTTTTGACTATGTCTGCGTTCACAGGGTGTGGGAAGTCTTCTCCATCCATGGTGCTAAGTATCATAGCTTCGTCGGAAAATACTATTTTGACTATAAACGGTCCCTCGTAGGTGGGAGTCCATTTCCCCTGGGATCACCTTGTGGAAGGATGATGCGCTTGACTACTAGGTCACTGACTTTGTAGACTCGGGGCTTGACTCTCTTGTTGAATGCTTTGATCATTCGTTTTTGATAGATTTGTCCATGGCAGATGGATGCGAGTCGTTTCTCGTTGATCAAGTTGATCTGATCGAGGCGAGTTTGGATTCAATCATCTTCGCCTAACTCTGCGTCCTGGAGGACTCTGGTTGAAGGTATTTGAACCTCGATCGGTAGGATTTCTTCCATACTGTTTACAAGAGAGAAGGGGGTTGCCCCTGTAGATGTTCGTACTATAGTGCGATAACCATGGAGAGCAAATGGCAACATCTCGTGCCAATCCTTGTAAGTCACTGTTATCTTCTGTATGATCTTCTTGATATTATTATTGGTGGCTTCTACTGCGCCATTCATCTTAGGCCGATATGGAAAAGAGTTGTGATGCTTGATCTTGAACTGAGTGCAGAGTTCGGTGATCATTTTTTTGTTGAGATTGGTACCGTTATCTGTGATAATCCTTTTGGGAGTGCCGTACCGACAGATAAGATTATGTTTGATGAATCGAGCCACAACATTCCTGGTAACAGATGCGAATGAGGCTGCTTCTAAACACTTGGTGAAATAGTCAATTGCCACAACGATGAAACGGTGTCCGTTGGAAGCGGTGGGCTTGATTTCTCTGATCATGTCAATGCCCCACATTGCGAAAGGCCAAGGAGCGGTCAGAACATTCAACGGTCTCGGAGGTATGTGTACTTTGCTGCATATATCTGGCATTTGTGACAAGATCGAGCATAGCGGTGACAATCAGCTTCCATGGTGGACCAATAGTAACCTGTTCTCATAATCTTTTTAGCCATTGTATGTCCACTGGAGTGGGTACCGAATGTGCCTTCGTGTCATTCTTCCGTGATCCGTTCTGCAGTTTTCTAATCTACACAGCGGAAAACTGAATAAGATGCTGTTGCTGAGAAAGAATTTGGATGCAAATATTCTTAAGATATTCTTGTCATTGATAGATGCCCTTGCAGGATATTCCTGAGTCTCAAAATACCTCTTCACTTCATAGAACCAAGGTTTATCTTCTTTATCAAGTTCACAACAGTATGCTGGTTTGTCAAACTACTCGATGATGATTTGAGGAGCTTCGTTGTCCCATTTGACCTTGAACATTGATGACATAGTAGCTAATGCGTCTGCCAACTGATTATCTTATCGGGGAATATGATCGAAAGTGATTTCTTCGAAGTAGGGGATCAGACTAAAAACATGCTCCAGATACGGAATGAGATTTGGATATTTCGTATCCCACTCGCATTTTATTTGACTGATCACTAAAGCTGAGTCTCCGTACACTTGCAAGAATTTGATTCTTAAGTTAATAGCAACTTTAATACCCATGATGCACGCTTCATATTCGGCCATGTTGTTAGTGCAGCTGAAACATAATCTGGCGGTGAAAGGCGTGTGTCCGCCTGTAGGAGATGTAATGATGGCGCCAATTCCATTGCCAAGTGCGTTTGAGGCTCCATCAAAGACCATAATAGTCCATCAGGATCTTTGTTTAGGTCCTTCGTCTGGGCCTGGTTCTTCACAATCAGTAACTAACAAAACATCTTCCTTTGGAAACTCGAACTGCATAGACTGATTGTCATCTACGGCTTGATGAGCCAAGTGATCGGCTACTACACTTCATCTGATCGCTTTCTGAGAAGTATATTGGATGTCATATTTGGTCGAGATCATTTGCCATCTTGCTATTCTTCCGGAGAGAGCTGGTTTCTCGAATATGTATTTTATTGGATCCATCTTGGAGATCAACAGGGTAGTGTGAGTCAACATATACTGTCTTAGTCGGCGAGCAGCCCAAGCCAAAGCGCTGCAAGTTTTCTCGAGCTGTGAGTATCTTGTTTCACAGTCGGTAAACTTTTTTGCTAAGGTAGTATATTGCATACTCTTTTCGACCAGACTTGTCATGTTGCCCCAACACACACCCCATTGAATTCTCTAATACTGTCAAGTACATGATAAGAGGTCTTCTTTCGGCAGGTGGCATCGAGATAAGAGGATTCTGTAGGTACTCCTTGATTTTGTCAAAAGCGATCTGGCAAACATCGTTCCATTCCACTACTTGATCTTTCTTCAGTAACTTGAAGATTGGCTCAAAAGTAGCAGTTAGATGTGCAATGAATCTGGCAATGTAGTTCAATCGTCCCAAGAAACCTCTGACTTCTTTCTCGGTGCAGGGCACTGGCATTTCTTGGATAGCTTTGACCTTGGCGGGGTCAACTTTAATACCTTTACCACTGACAACTAACCCTAGGAGTTTACCAGATCTGACTCCAAAGGTGCACTTGTTGGGATTAAGTCTTAGTCTGTACTTCTTCAGTCGATCAAACAGTTTCCGCAAATGATCGCGATGTTCCTCTTCAGTCTATGATCGAGCTATCATGTCGTCGATGTAGACCTCTATCTCGTGATGAATCATGTCATGAAATAATTCCACCATGGCGCGTTGATAAGTGGCGCCATCGTTCTTCAGACTGAACGGCATGACCTTGAAGCAGAATATGCCCCACTGTGTAACGAAAGTAGTCTTCTCCATGTCTTCAGGAGCCATTTTGATGTGATTATAGCTGGAGAAACCATCCATGAAGGAGAAAACCTTATGCTGAGCGGTGTTGTCGACTAGAACATCAATATGAGGCAGTGGGAAATCGTCTTTCAGACTCGCTCTATTCAAATCTCTGTAATCCACACACATTCGTACTTGCCATCCTTCTTAGGTACAGGAACCATATTCGAAACCCACTGTGGATAAGAAGTGACGACTAAGAAACCGGCATTGAACTGCTTCATAACTTCGGCTTTGATTTTCTCTGACATCTCAGGACGCATGCGACGAACCTTCTGTTTTACAGGGAGAAAACCTTCTTTTGTCGGTAACCGGTGTACCACAATGTCAATGTCTAGACCTGGCATGTCTTCATATGACCAAGAAAAAACCTCGATATAGTCTCGTAACATTTGGACCAATATTTCCTTGACACTATTCTAAAGACCTGCTCCTATCTTGATCTCTTTTTTGTCTTTGTCAGTACCTAGCTTCACAACCTCGACTGGCTCTTCGTGTGGCTGTTAGAACCGTTCTTCTTGCTGTAGCAGTCTGACAAGTTCTCCTGGCACCTCACAGTTCTCCTCACGTTCGTCTTCAGCTTGGTAGATCGGGTTATCGAAGTCATATTTAGCAATAGCAAAGTTGTTATCAACGAGATTCAGAGTGAATCTGCAGTGTATCACGTAGGTGTGTGTAAGAACACATAGATTTTGAAGGGGTGGTAAAGTAAAAGAAAGAAAGCAGTATTAAAATGTAAAAGTCCAATGATTTTATTGAATGAAAATATGCAAATAACAGATAATAACCCTCACAAACGAGCCGTGATGCCCCGGGCAAGGCACTAGGCTTTAAAGTTTATTGTTCAAAGCATAGAAAACGAAAATCATAACAGAAAACAAAAGCAATTACTCCTGTCTAAAGGAGATTGGTATGACGTCTTCAGTCTTCCAATTGCTGAGTCCGCTGTCGGGAGTTGGGAAGATCGAATCGCTGATGTCAAAGTCGTTGCCGTCGTCTTCTATAGCATGGACTCCATTCTTGCTGATGCGGAAGGGAAGTTGGCCGGCACGTTCGCGGCGTATCATCTTCTGACCTTTGGTAGTGAAGCCTAAACCAGTCTTGGCAAATTTGAAAGGAAGATTAGGGAGCTGACCCCAATTAGTACTACCTCCTTCTTCAACTGCAGCTTGAGCATCCTTCAGCGAGGCCATCCTAGGTGGAACTTGTGTAACTTCAGGAGCGATTGGAGAGTCAACAGGAATGACTCTTGGAACTGTTTCAAACACTTGACAGGGAGTTTCGAAGAATTCACCTTCCATTTCGAGGTATCGGAATGACTGCAGATGGCTTACCATGTACTCCTCTTCACCGCATACTGTAACAATTTCCCCCTTCACTGGGTACTTCAGCTTCTGATGTAAGGTAGAGGTAACAGCGCCTGCCCCATGTATCCAAGGGCGTCCAAGTAGGCAAGAGTAAGCTGGACGGATGTCCATGACAAAGAAAGTGGAGTCGAAAGTCTGGGAACTTACTTTAACTGGAAGAATGAGCTCTCCAAGTAGTGTTCATTTAGAACCATCAAAAGCTCTCACAATTATGTCGCTGGGCTTCAAAACTAATCCTTCAACATCAAGTCGGTCAAAAGCACTCTTCGGTAGGATATTCAGAGCAGAACCGGTATCTACCAAAACATGAGACAATGTAATGCCCTTGCATTCAACAAAGATGTGCAAGGCTTTGTTGTGTTTCCTTCCGGAAGAAGTCAAATCAGCATCAGAGAAGCCTAGACTATTGCTGGCAGCCAGGTTAGCAATACAAACTTCAAATTGATTAGTAGTAGTGTCTTGCGGTATATGAGCATTCTTCAGAAACTTCACCAAGGCCTTAGCATGAGCCTCAGAGCATAATAGCAGAGCAAGCATGAAGATCTTGGATGGAGTCTGTCCCAACTGTTCCACAACATTGTAGTCACTCTTCTTGATGATCTTCAAAATTTCCTCCATTTCTTTCTTGCAGGTATTTTCAGCAACTTCCTTTGGTACTTCTGACTGAGCAGGATGAGTCACTAGTTCTTTCCCTCGCGCTTCGGGAATTGGTTGAATAGCTGGAATGCGAGCTGGAGTCGCAGTGTCTTTTGGTGGAGAGATCTCTAGAGAAAATACTCTTCCAGTTCTGGTTACTTTACTTGATTCGGTAATGTTGTCAATGTCAGGAATGGTAGCTTCAACTGTGTCTTCAATGGTTAGCGGGTCTTGTTTGACGCCATGATAGTAAACTTCAGCTCCATAGTCCCAAAGTATAGCTTTGTCAGAGGAATATGGAACTGGTCCGGGAGAAGTAATGATTAGAGGTGCCACTCTAGGCACAGGATCAGCAGAGAAGATCCTTATTGTGTTTATATCAGCATAGTCTTCTAGGAAATCGTCTCCCCATCCGGTTGCCTTGACGTCTTCAATAGGAATTTTGTAGCTTTCAGGAACGGTATACTTTACCATGTAATCAAACTTTCCACTTGGCTGCCCCATGGTATCCCATACTTCTGGTACGGCTTCGCTCACATCTTCGATCTTCAGATTCTTATAAATGTCATCGCTCAAATTCTCCACAGGTGAAGGTTTCAGAAATAGCACTTCTCGGTTATCCATCATGCACTGAGTACGCCTTCTCAACCAAGCACATTCGTCAGGTGCTAATGGGCACCACCGACAATTCTCTGGGCATCCTGGATTGACACCAGCTTGCAGTAGATTCTTCTTAACAGTCATCAGAGGAACAGTCAAGGTGTTCACATCAAACACATAAGAGTTTTTGTCAATAGCATTGGAACTTTTTCCGTGGTTAGGCATTGGTGCATTGATCATATTTGGAGTTTCGACAGGAGGATCAAACTCAATTTCCTTAGCTTCAATCATGTCTTGGATCTTGTTCTTCAGAGCCCATCAGTCGTCCGTGTCATGCCCTGGGCTGTTGGAGTGATATGCAAACTTAGCATTAGGATTGTACTTCAGAGAGGAAGTGTTGATGTGTTGAGGAGGATCCCTCAAGGTAATCAGCTCTACTTTCAACATGTGTTGCAATGCTTGCGACAACGACATGTTAATCTTTGTAAATTATCTTCGTGACGCATTCTGGTTACGCGCGTTGTTTCGCTGAGGTTGCGCGGGTGCAGGATTGGAGATCACAACTTCCCCCACAGATTGAGTACGATCAGTTTTGGCACGTCTTTTCTAACCATACACAGCATTGGCTTCTTTCTTACCAAAAGATCTCTTTGCAGCATTTGATGATGACTCTACCTGAATCTTTCCGCTCTTGATTCCAACTTCGATACGTTCTCCTGTCAATATCAGCTCGGTGAACCTGGCTGAAGAGTTTCCAATCAGATGATTGAAGAATGGGCCTGTCAATGTTCCCATAAAAATATAAACCAACTCCCTATTGAACAAGGGTGGTTGAACTCTGCCTGCTAGATCTCTCCATTTCAGAGCATACTCTTTGAATTTCTCATCAAGACCCATATACATGCTCTATAGCTGCATGTGAGTGGGTGCTAGTTCAGCATTGTACTGGTACTGCTTGTAGAAAGCATCTGCTAAATCATTCCAGGTATGGATGTGGGTACTCTCTAGCTGATAATACCACTCTAACCGAGCTCCGGATAAGCTCTCTTGGAAGTAATGGATCCACAGCTTCCTGTCATCAGTGTGAGGATGGATATTCTGAACATAGGACTTCAAATGCAGCTTCGGACAAGAGATGCCATCATACTTGGCAAAATTAGGAACTTTGAACTTACGGGGAATCACCACACCAAGAACTAGGCTCAGATCATCAAAATTCACCCCAGACATCTTCAGATTTTCCACAGCATTCAGACGGTCTTCAAGTTGTTTGTATTTGTCATCCTCATGAGAATACTGTTCGTTCTCATAGTGTTCTTCTCTATTTTCAGACTCATGCTGGCTTCCTTCGTTGTTCTTGACACTTCCATCAATTTCAACACTTTTGTCTAAGAGTTCCATCTGGCTGACCACCCTAGGTCCACCCTTATGACGTCTTCCCATGTTGAGGACGTCGATGACTTTCTTCCTTCTAGTGATAAGATTCTTCAAATCTTTCTGGCCTTGGACCAAGCTGGTGAACATTTCCTGGAACTGAGCATTCTGAGCTTGGAGATCTTTGACAGTCTGTTCAAGAGCCATTTTCTGCTAAAATAAATAGCGAGAGAATGAGAAAACCGGTCTTCAATGTACCTGTTATGAAATGTCATGCCATGATATGCGATGTTTATGCAATGCAATGCAATGTTTTCAAGGACCTTGGGAATTTAAATTTGTTAAACAAGCACGAACAAACTTTTTATTAGTTTTCTTTTTTCTTTTCTTCTTTTTTAGTACAAAAGATAGTTTCGAAAATAAAAGAACAAAAATCCTAAAGCTCTAAGTCTCCCATGGGCGCTTCCTCTGGGTGTTGAAGTAGGCGTTGATGTTTCGCTCCTCCTGTAGTAGCTTGGTCAACTCTAGTACCTTCTTCTCACTTGCATAACACTAAGCTTCGAATGTATCCCTTTCTTCTTTAAGCTGAATCCAGGATCTCTTCCAGTCTTCAAAATCAGTACGCATGTCTGGATGGAGAACGGTATAGGGTACGTCACCTATAGCAACAGCCTCCATAGTTACTGGTAACACGGGTGCAAATGGCATCATGAGGTTTTGAGCTCGAGCTCGCACCCATTTGAGGTAAGGTTCCCAAGGAATGGAATTTCGGTGTCCCAAAGTCTTGGTATCTGTCTTCTTTACCGTGCCCCAAGCATGTATGAACCTTCGTCGGAGATCATGGTTGTAGTCGAACACAATATCTTGGAGAAGCATATCATGAGGACCATCTCTTCGAGCATAACCAAACTGACGTAGAGCTAGAGAAGGGTTGTAGGTGATACATCCCCTTATGCCAAGGAGTGGTACGTTAGGGAATTCCCTGCCACGCTCAATGAAAGTGAAGTCCTTTTGAAAAAAGAGACACCAACGGATATCTGAATGAGAGAGTGACATTAGCCTTTCAGACCACTTCAATCTTTGCTCGTTCTTCATTACTGATTGAGGAAGGTGCGAAATAAACCACTTGGAAAGTAATGGTATGCAACACATGAGAGTTCCTTGTCTTTTGACAGTACAAGTGTAGAGAGAATGTAGAATGTCTCCAAGTAAGGTAGGTACAGGATTGTGAGCGAGGAAAATCTTGATGGCGTTTACATCTATGAACTGATCTGGATTAGGAAATAGCACCAAATCATAAATTAGCAAGGCCAAAATGTCTTCGAATGCATGGAGACTCAGAGCTTTGAGGAATTCTCGAGCTTTCTTTATTAGGAACTTGGCAAGTAAACCCTTAACTCCGCTTCTTGTTTCCCAATTGGCTTCAATGTCTGATCGTTTTAGATGTAATGCTGATACGATGTCTTCTTACTTAGGAGTCTTTTCTAAATCGGTGAATGGTATCTGATCAAGGATAGGTATCCCAAGTATTTTAGAGAACTCTTCCAAGGTAGGAACCAACTGATAATCTAGGAATGTAAAGCAATGGTGTTTCGGATCGAAGAACTGGAATAAGACGTGCATCATATCTTCTTCAAAACCGGAGATAACCAGGTCAAGTAGATAACCATGTCTTTTGATGAACTAAGCATGATCGGGAATTTCTGAAACCAATTCTGAGTTGAGAAGGTATTACCGTGAAGTTTATTCGGATAGTCTTTCTGGAAGCCATAATCCTTCTACATAACAGAGCAAAGATAAATCCCTAGGTCCTTGAAATAGTTAGAAATGATATGCAATGTTATGATCTCATGATGTCATGTTTAACAAGCATAAGCAAATCACACAATAGCCCGAGGTTTAAGGCTTGCATGAGGTATAGGTGTCTACCCTACCAAAGTTTGTGTGGGTTCATCTTGTCCTATAATAGTAACCGGGTTCTAAGAGTCTCATATCATAGATCTTTCTCGTAGGCTTTATTTCAATATGACTATCAACCAACCGAAACATCCTGAAAGTCGGATCTTAATGAGCGTAGCATCGAGTATCAACCAACCTTAGTCTGCACCAAAGCTGGCCATCTCACTACCTTCTAATGGCCAAGATGGGTCAATTAGGGTTCTAAAAGTTGAGTTAGTTATGATGACACCACGCAGACGCCAAATACTTTCCTCAACTTGAGCATGAGGAGCATCAGGACATCCAAACTGTCGCACTAACGTAGCCATCATGTTGACCGTTTCGATATACGTTTAACGGTCGCGACAATTTATTGCTACTTACCTAAGGAAACCTGGACCCGGGTGTAGGATCCCCCACAAGTAATACCCAAGCAGTCCTTTAAAAGTAAAGCATGCAAGTCAAACAGAAAGCGGTAAAGTGATCTAAAATCCCTAAGGTATTCTCTGTTTAGGGTGTCTCCCCGGTAGAGTCGCCAGTTTTGTAATACGGTGGGAAAACTGACTTTGGAATTTGTTTTGCTTTTTATCACAAATGTTGCGGATAGCAAGAGTCGCCACCGACTTTTCTTTTATCCAATTAAGGGAAGGTGAAAAGAACAGAAAAAGACCTTTGTTAGATTCTGAGTAAGGGAGAAGGTTATGAAAAGGGAAGGTATTAGCACCCCTTTCCATCCGTAGTTATCTACGGGCTCTTAGTTGCTTTTGGCTCATCTTTTAAAAAATTGCTTTCTTTGTGTGTGTTTGAAAAATGGTTTGAAAAGGCATTTCGCTTTGACTTCGTAATGATTCACGCTGGAATGTATACGAAGTATTCGGAAATGTTTCGTTTTGAAAAAAGAAGTTTTAACTTTGACAAAAGTGTGAGGTGTGAAAAGTATTTTGATAGAGCAAACAATTAAGAGTCTTATTACCTACTCAGAACGGTCGTTTCTGTGTTATTTTGCTTTCCTTTAGAATAGCGCTATCCATACCATTAGTTGGTAGGTAACCCTATTCGTTGGATGTGAAAGGGACATTCGAAGGGACATCGGATGGTCATAGAAGGCAACTTGTAGGAGTATCCTAGCACATTCGAAGGGACGATCATCACTTTTCGTAGGCAACAATCGAGGGACGATTTCATGTATTCGTAGGCCACGTCGAGGGACTATGATCTTTGTATCGAAGGGACTATGATGATATTTTTGTAGGCAACGGTGCTAGAATACCTCTACGTTCGAGGGACTTGACCATTTATTCGAAAGGCAACGAGAGAGAATACTCTAGGGGGTGCATGTGTGAAGAGAGTGTGTTAAATTCAGATAATTTTATCTTGGAATTAGAAGTGATCTACGTTCGTTTTTATCTTGCCATACACGCCTAGTTACTAGCAGTTTATATGGGTGCGGAATGTAAATTGCGCAAAGTAAATTGCGGAAAGTAAAGTGCGGAAAGTAAATCCTACGCTATTACATGGCTTTGAGGCAGTTACATAATAGGAGTGCGGAAAGTAAATCCTAATTAAGCTATTACATCCCATGAGCAGTTACATAATATTGAAAAAGAATGCGAGAAAATTAATCCTAACTATTACAACCTGGAAGCAGATACATAATAATTGGAAAAGAAAAGAAATTCGCATAAGAGAAAATATGTTAGTAAAAAAAAGATTTTTGAGTTAGGAAAAAGTTTTTAGGTTAGTAATCCTAATTAGATGATAAAGCAATTTTTTGGGAATTTTCTGGATCAGTTTTAATAAAGAAAAATAATTAAAAGTCAATTTTATGGTTAATTAACAATTAATTAAAATATGCATGCAAAAATAAAATATTTTTTTGGTGATTTTTTGATGTGTTAGAAAATTGTTTGAAAAGAAATTCAATTAAATAGGAAAAATAAGAAAAGAAAAGTTAGAGAAGAGAGTCAGCACGCTCCTGGATGGAATTCTCCCAGAAGCTTAGGTGCCCAGAAATTGGAATTTCTGGGGCTTTCTAGCCTAGAGGCGTCCAGAAGTATGCACTTCTGGGGATTTATGGGGAAGATTCGCGCAGAAGTATGCACTTCTGGGGCGTAGCGTGCTGCCAAGGAGGCCAGAAGTTGGAGCTTTTGGGCATGCCTTCTGGGAAAACCTAAAATTTCAAAACATTATGTAAAAAGAGAGGGTTCGAACCCATGCCCTTCTGATCAATCAACGCGCTGCTTTGCCATCTAAGCTGAGTGAGCCATCTGTTAACAATATAAAACAAAAAGAATACAAAGGGTTTCTGGGAACCCTTCAGAATAGAAAGCGCGCGCAGAGTCATCTTCTCCAATTCAAATTTTCAGACTTTTGGCTACGGTTTCTGCTTCTCCGTGGCTAAATACCTACAAGTCAAAACTCAAGCATTATGCAATATAAATTAAATGTAAAGCCATGGATTAATTGCAAATTTTCCCCTGAACATGAATATGTCCTTAGATTGGTCAAATTTTCCTATTCTGAGAACCCCTAATTTCAGCTTAGGAACCCTAACAATGGTGAAACTAGATTTATGCATCGAAACTTAAATCAAACCATCCAGATAGCTTGCAAACATCATTCTAAACATAAACAAACAATCAAAACATGTTAAATATGCATGAAAATCAAAAATCGAATTTGAGTTAGAAAGGTTCAAACCAAAACTGTGATTTCGTGATTCTGCACGTTTGAATGGCTTGTGAGTATCTGGATCGATTCAGGGGACCTCCAGGAATGTGTTGGAATCCTTAGAATGCCTTGAATTGGACTGGAACTAGGGTTGCCAATAGCTTGCAATGCATAGTTTTTTTGAGTTTGGAATAGGGTTGTTGAGGCCAAAATTTCGTTTTCTGTACTTGTGAATGTATCATGTATATATAGAGCATGAAATTTGATCAGAAATAATGAGAAAATATATTTCTTTGAATGCAAAAATATTCCCTTGTAAATACTTATCAAATCTTTCTAAAATTGGATTTTTCCTTCCTTGTAGCATCTTGCACGAATTTGGCATGTTTTTTGGACTTCCTTGGTCCTCAAGATAGGTAGAAATCAAGCCCAACTTGTCTTATACCTTGCTTTTGTATTTTATTTAAATTAAAATTGAATTAAATGCTTTAAATTCAAAACAAATTAAATAAATTGAAGAAGAGGCGTAGCAAAGTGTAGAGGGGCCATGGATAATGTTAAGATCTAGTTTGGATCATAAAATTATAAACCCATTTGGAAAATTTAGGGTTTTGTCAAGTATTTCTCTTTGTGCACCTCCTAAAAAATGCTCAACTTGTGCAAGGTGTATCTTGCTCAATTTTATCATTTTTGGGTGTTCTTAGACTTTTTAGAAAGCTCAAGATGTGCTCTAAACAGCCTCTTTGGTTTCATCTCAATTGAAGTTTCCATTCTCAAGCTTATGAGACATGAAGTGTAGAGAATTGAATTATCTTCAAAATGAGAAGTGGTGGAAATTTTTTTGATAAAGTATGTGAAAGTTATGCCTGGTCAAAGTTCTGTTGACTTTTTATTCAAAAACCCTAATTTGGAAACTTTGACTTTTGATCAATTCTTCACTTTTCTTGATGAATCATGATCAAACCTTGATAAAATGATGAATATTACTTCAAAATATTGATGTTGACCAAAAATTATGAAGTTTGCCTGTATGTTGACCACAATTGACTTTTTGTCCAATACAACTGATTTTCAACCATCTGAGCAATTGTTTGAGGAAACTTGAGTTGTAACGCTGGAAACTTGACATGGAGGTTCTTTGAAGCATATGATGAGGCATGATGACCACTGGAAGTGTTAGAAGTCCATCTTGACTTGAGAATGGCCAAACCCTAGTTTAGGTTAATTGCTTAGGAGAGGGTTTGTCTGGTCAACCCTTGTGCAATCCTTGAGTATGGATATGTGGAATGTCTTGAGAAATAAGAGGGCAAATTTTGGGGTATGACATCACACTTTCAACTTTAAAACAATACATAAAACTTAAGATAACAGATACATAACATTTCCAGTAATCAGAGGGTCGTATAATAACTTACATCATCTTTGGACACAAAATAATCTTTAATTTATTACGCAGTGGAAATTCATGAGTCATACAACTTAAAACAACTGGTCATCTTTATTCACTCAAAATAACTAGAAACATCCTGTTTAACTTCTAAAATACTGAACAACTTTTATTTCACGACATCACTTAAGATTCAACAATTACTAACAACAACAAGAGTCAACAATATAAACAACATGGACTAAACGTCCCCCCGAGTGCTATGTATCAGAGCAAGATACCAATTTGAACTAACAACGACTAATCCTTTATTCTTGGATACCTGCACGTTACTAGTATAAAGGCAACGACGATCAAATAGAAAGGGTGAGCTATCGAAAAATATAAGCGAAGGTATGATAACTAATATATTAGATCTAGAATATTACAATATTCACCGCTTCAACCAACTACAACATAACTATCAACAAAAAAATATAGTAAATAACAACCATTATAAT
Source organism: Vicia sativa (assembly GCA_021764765.1). Taxonomy (NCBI): domain Eukaryota; kingdom Viridiplantae; phylum Streptophyta; class Magnoliopsida; order Fabales; family Fabaceae; genus Vicia; species Vicia sativa. The sequence continues at coordinate 115,527,310 of CM038793.1, forward strand.
AACTTTTATCACCAATTTAATTTATATATATCAACACTTTATCATCACCACATAAATAATTCATCATAATCGTCATAAATCATCATAAAACAACACATAACCAATGAACTCAAACAAACATAACCGACACAATGTGACTCGACTATGTATGCATGTGGTACCAACACATTTTGTTCGTAATTAGGAACATTGGCTAAAACCCTCATCATTTTGGCAAAAGCCCTCGTCATTTTGGCAAAATCCCTCGTCATTTATGCAATGTATACGACTTGACAAAAGACAACACATACACACAACAACACATCAACATCCTCATAACATCAAAATGGCATAAGCCCTAGACATTTTATTTACCAATCATCGAAGGTAAAACATCATCATTAACATCATCATTAACATCATCACATTTTCCATTATGCAAATCACCATCAACAAAAATCATGCATTCACAAATTGGAAGCATTAATCAACAATATTCACAATTCAATTAATTCCGGTTATGGATTAATATTCACCTAAATATACTCGTCATTTTGGCAAAAGCCCTCTTTGCTCTTGTTCTTCTTTTTCTTTCTTCTCTCCAAAACCCCTCTTTTCTCTTTTTCACTCTATGTTTCTATATCTCTCTCTTTTTATATAACTCTATTTTTCTTCCTCTCCTCTTATGATACAAAACAACTAACACACAACAATAATACACTTCATTGATAATTCACAAACAAAGCAACAACACCGTGTATTCGACGCAATTACAACAAAATAAAATAATAGAATTCACCTACTAATTTATCTCAGTTACCCTGTCAGTTTTTATTAAATTTCGGACAATTAATTATACCGCTTAATTCGGTTAACGATTACTGTTAGTAAGCCTATTTCACATAATTTCACAAAAACAACACCACCACAATTATCTACTAATTAATCTTAGTTACCCGGTAAATTTTCATTCAATTCAGAGCAACTAAATATACCGCTTAATTTTGGCTACTGTCTAAATTTGGACTGTTTCCTACTTATTGCATTATTACACTTAACTAAATTAATTCTGTTATACTGAATCCTTCTGGAAGCAATATCAGAAGTTTTTGCTTCTGACCATCAAAATTTCTACACCATTAAAACTTCTGCACCATCAGAACATCAACACCATCAGAACTTCTGCACCATCAGAAGTTTTGCACCATCAGAAGTTCTAGACCATAAGAAGTTCTGAACCATCAGAAGTTCTGCACCATCAGAATTTCTGCACCATGAGAAGTTCTGCACCATCAGAACTTTTGGACCATCAGAAGTTCTGCACCATTAGAACTTCTAGACCATCAGAACTTCTGCCCCATCAAAAGTTCTGCACCATCAGAACTCCTGGACCATCAGAAGTTCTGCACCATCAGAACTTCCGGACCATCAGAACTTCTGCCCCATCAGAAGTTCTGGACCATCAAAAGTTTTTCACCATCAGAACTTCTGCACCATCAGAACTTCTGCACCATCAGATGTTCTACATCATCAAAACTTCTGGACCATCAGAACTTCTGCCCCATCAGCACTTCTTCCCCATTAGAAGTTCTGCACCATTAGAACTTTTGGACCATCAGAACTTCTGGACCATCGGAAGTTCTGCACCATCAGTACTTCTGGACCATCAGAACTTCTGTCCCATCTAGAAGTTCTGGACCATCAGAACTTCTGCACCATTAGAAGTTCTGGACATTAATTATTCTCAACAAAACTAGTCATCTACTAATATTACTTGTTCTGATATGGCTATTTGTTTGTTACAAACCACATGTTAAATTCACTATTATAATTATTATATGACTCCAACTATACTACTAGCACATGTGTTCATCATACTTAAAAGGTTCCTAAAAGCAATACCAAAACAACTACCTAAACCATGTTGTCCCCATACAACTTCAACTCCTGCATTATTTTCCTTATTTTCCAACACTATGTGTTCTTACAATTCAACCCAGAACCAACTTATTTTTCCATAAATACAACTGCTATCTAGCAATATAGTTACACACATAATCACACCAACACAGTACCAGTAACAACAATGACAGACAACAATATTTTCAATACTGATCTATCAATTTCATTACAAAACATCGAATTTATAGTGAATTTATACAACCCAAAATCCCACATAAAAATCATCATACAATTGATTATACAAGTCGAACCCCACCCCTTACCTTTTGATTGAAGAGAGCTCGAAAAACTTGATCAGAATCGACAACTATCAGACTGAAATTTGAGCTTTTCTCCTCACTTCTAGCAAACCCTTATTCCCAATTTTTCCTCTTCTACTGCTACTGCTACGTGGTGTTCTTCTTTTGTTTCTTTTTTCTAAGTACTAGTACTACTTCCTTATACTACTACCAAGGCCACTTAAAAATAATAATAGGTCACTAAACTCTTATTGGGTCTACTAACTATTACTCCTCAAAATGATATTCACCTCTATAACTAAATCATCCATATTTAATTAATAATTCTAAAAATACTAATACATTCTAATATTATTTCTTCAACGTAATCAAATTAATTAATTCTTCAACTAACCGAATAAAATCCAACTTTAATTTAATAATCCAATAATTAAATCCTTATATAATTTAATTAAATACTTAATTAAATTCGGGGCGTTACAATATTCGCTCTTGATGTCAAGTACTAATCTTCTCACCCGGTTAGACCTTTCTTTACCCTTAACTTTTACCTTATGCACTTAGGTTAGCCTCTTCATCTTCTCCCCATTCTTTAATTTCCAAAATCTTCCCCCTTTTTCCAAGGATTCTTGTTTTCAAAACTCGAACCGCTTTCAAAAAAAAACTTGGACTTAGGTCCATGAATGTTCAAACTTCTTTTCTTAATAAACTCTCAATCAATCAAACAATACTTTGACTTTTCTATTCATAAGACTAAAAAACACCTAACCTCATTCAAACCCTTTTTGAGCTCTTTGTAGATTTTTCAAACTAATTTTTCTTAAAATAAACCCACACACAAATTTGGTCTTTTTTAGCCGAACTACTTGGTTTTGATTTCAACATTGCACGTTGTTGGTATGTAGGCATGGAACTCATTGGAAGTTCTAGCAAACCAAAATTAAAAAATACTTTTTTTCTCCCCTCACCATCCATTTTTGTACAAACCGTTTTTAGCACATTTAAACAAATTTTCAAAGAGGTTCATGTGGAGTACCGTAGATGCTTTGGGTGCCTAACACCTTCCCTTTGCATAACCAACCTCCGGTCCCAGATCTCTGATGTTTTTTTTTTAGTATTTTATTCGCTCTTTTTCCTAGTCCTTTGGATAAAATAAAAGTGCGGTGGCGACTCTTTTGTTTATTTTTGAGTTGAATTAATTCAATGGCTTATAATTGTAGTGTTTGCCGCTACAGAAAAGTGGAGACTCTACTGGGTATGTTTGACCTATTGTTGGACAATATCTAAGTGGGTTGACCCTATTTTTGTTTATTTGTATATATGTAGTTTATTGTTTGTGTATATTGTATGCTTGTTTGTCTGGATTGTTTTTCTGGTTTTCAGGGGTGCTTGGTGATCTTCTTTTTTGAGTTCCTTACCTGGACTCGGGCAAAATTAAGATATGACGGGCGGTATAGTCATGTTAACTTTTAGGGAGTAATCCCAAAGAAGGAGACATGAGATCCCCGAATCAGTGGAGACCTCCTTGATTGTGGTATTTTGTTTACCGAGCGATCGGGAAGACATGACTGCGTTCGAGCTGAGAGTCCCTGAGGCTGAGCAGCTGTAGAACCCTTAACCCATGCTGGCCTTTTTAGGGTTAGTGCGGGGAATATTACAGGGTCATTAGGAAGTAATTTCTATGCGATACTACACTCAGACAAGTTTCACCTGAAGGTATTATTGATTATCGAGCAATCGGGAAGTTGGTAGTATTGGATGGAGGAATGAAAACTCTGGGGATTCCTTTAGAACCTTGATCTACATGTGACAAAACTTATAATACCTTATGTGTAGTACCGTTTGACTCCATGATTGTGACGTCAAACCTATGTCCCCCCTTGTTTGTGATCTTTTTGTGTGCTTGCTGCATAACCATGCATTCATGCACCCATACGCATTTTTTCAGACAATTGTTCAAGGAACTTAAAACTGACCTTTGCAAATATCTCAAGTATACTTTGACCATGGATTTTGGCAAGAGGAGGACTTGGAAATACAGTTTCAAGGAACCTACTATTGAGGGACTGATGAGCTTGATTGATAAGATTGAGAGTCCAAAGGATTTCCGGAAGAAGTATGGGACTATTATACCGTTGATGAAGACAAAGATGAAGGATGGTTTGCTTTTCACATTGGTTTAGTTCTATGATCCGTTATACCATTGCTTCACTTTTCCTGACTATCAGTTGGTTCCGACCTATTACTAGTGTTGTTCCTTTTACTGGTTTGGATGAGGAGCGTAACTATCATGAGATTGCTGCTATTACTCATCTGAAGAGGTCTGAGATTGAAGACAATATGACTACCAAGGGTTGTGTTAGAATATTGGCTACATATCTTTTGAAGAAGGCTCGTTATTTTGCAAAGATGAGGTGTATGGAGGCTTTTGAAGCGATCTTTGCCTTGCTTGCTTATGGGTTGCTCCTGTTTCCCAACATTGACAACTTTGTTGACGTTAATACTATCAGGATGTTCATGATTGTGAATCCAGTTCCCACACTTCTTGCAGAGACTTACTATTCTATTCACCTTCAAAACTTCCGTCGAGAAGGAGAGATTATCTGTTATACTCCATTGCTATACCGTTGCTTTACTTCTCATTTACCTACATGTAGTGCTTTTTGCGATCCTAAGAGGGGACCTCGTTGGGCACCAAAGATCATGGCTCTCACTCATTCTGATATTGTATGGTATCGTCAGGTTTATTATGATGTAGAGATTATTGATAGTTGTGGTAGCTTTCCCGATGTGCCTCTTCTTGGTACAAAGGGATACACTAGTTATAATCCTGTTCTTGCGCGTCGTCAACTTGGCTATCCTATGAGGGATAAACCAAATAGTATTCATGTGAGTGGCTTCTTTCTTAAAGAGAGTGAAGACCACACTACAGCTAGGAAGGATATAGAGAAAGCTTGGCGTCATATTCATAGGAAAGGAAAAGAGAATCTAGGGTAGAGAGGAGTTGTTTCTATGGAGCCTTATCTTCTATAGGTTCAAGCAAGAGCTATTGAGTTGAGGATGCCGTATTTTTGAGAGGAACCTCTTACTGATTTGTTATTGGCTACTACTCAGGGTTCAAATTACATAGAGGATCTTCAGTTTTCTTTGGTTAGGATGCAGCAAGAGAAGGAAAAAGATGTCTCATGCAATAGAGTTAAAGGAAAGGGATGATTTGATTGAGATTCTTGAGAGTCGTGCTATAAAGATGATGGAGATACAAGAGGATTTACTTTCCTCCAATGTTCACCCAGTTTCTAGTGTTCCTGTTTATTCTCACACTTCTCTTGAGTCTGGTGCTTGGAAAGGTTATGTTGGCAGGTACGTGTTAGAGAACGAGCAATTAAAGGAAGGGATTAGGGAGCTCAAGATGAAGAGGTCATCTGATGAAGGGTCCTCTACAGATTTGATTCTTTAGGACTTGTATTCACTATTTTATGCTCTATTGTACTTGGGTTCATTGAGACTTGTATTGAAGAGTTATAATCCTCAAATTATTTTATTAATGATATGAGTTTTATTCAGTATTTGAATTGAGTTATACTTTGATATTCGCAAATTAAATTGTCTTTATTAAGTTCCTTGAATAATAAATAAAAAGAAAAAGAAATAATAAACAAATCATATGCATTATATCCCATGCATCATGACACACGCATTTTTGCATTTTCATACTCTCCCAAGTGTCTTATTCGTTTCTCTACTTCGTTCAGTCTTCAAGTTGTTGCATCGGTATAACACTCGAGCCAACTCCAAGAAGAAGATGGAAAATCTATAGCAAGAGAACTGCGAGCTTGTTAACTGGTAATTTGTAAGATATGTTTAAAGGCATTGCCTAAAGGCAAAGGTCCCTACAAAAAAAGGACCAGCCTTAAATGAAGATAGTTTTGAAATGCTTTGCAAAGCTAAGTTGAAAGTACCAGAAAAACACATGTCGGTTGAGAAGCTGAGTCAGAAAACCAACCCAATCGACCAAACAGCCAGAACGAAATTGCATCGAAAATAAAACTAAATCGACAGAGTGAAATGTTGGTCGGTTCGACATAAATTTGGGTCGAATGAAGGCGTCAATCGAAATGGTCGTGCTGTCGGAGATGTAGGCCAGGGGACTTAAGAAAAATTACTATGCCGTAAGAATATATTGAAACTAAAAGCAGTTGCCTCCTGAAGTCATGAAGCGGGTAAAAGTCAGAATAAGGAGAACGTGGGCAGTTGTCTCAGAAGATCATGGGTGCGAAGCGTTAAACAGATGGGGAAATCGTGTGCAGCAGTTGTCTCTAATTTAGATCTCGTCCGGTGATTAATTTTAGCAGTTACCTTGTTAAGTACTATAAATAAGTTAGTATGTTAGGATTTTAGGGGTGTTCATTTGTATCTTCAAATTGCTTTCCAAAACTCTGCCCAATTCCGCGCTAAAGGAAGAAAGAGTCATTCAAGCCTTTCATGTACGTGAATCACCACATTTCTTTTCAATGCAATCAATTTACATTTAAGTTTGTCTTTACTTTTTGTTTATTTATGCTTCGCTTTGAATGAGTCTCTTCCCAAAATACTTCAACGCAAACTGTTGGTCACGAGTCACCAGTTAGTGTTCTGTTGAGTTTTGTTCCCAACGCCTGCAGTCGGTTAGCAGGCAGTCGAAATTCTATGTGTGTGGAAAACCATTGTGTTGTTTCCCTTAGGCTCTGGAAACTGTTTCTAGGCCACGGTCTTTTTACTTACAGAATCAATATAATATACCAAAACCTTAGCACGTGTCTTGAGATCAACTGGTCGATCTCGCAAGTAACCCTTAGTTTTAGGACTTAGGGAGGACTAGCGGTTGTTTATCATTTTCCACAGTAAACAAATTGGCACACCCGGTTGGACCCTGTGCTAAGTGTTAGAGTTTGTCTTAGACGTGCATTAAACTTATAAGTGGCAATTCAGCAAGTAAGAAACCATCACCCACTAGGAAACATACACCTAAGATGACAAACAACACCCCTGCGTCGAACATGGACGAAGTTCCATCGCGAACGCTAGGTATTGCTGACCCAGTTGTTTCTCAACTTTCGTCATTTCCTCCTTTAAGTAGCACAACTACCTCAGGGCCAACTGCTTCAGTATCAATTCCCATTCCCCAGACCACACCGATGAGTCCAGGGCCTATGGTGGCCACGAGTGCCATTCCGAACACAGCGATACCTCGATTTGGTATTGCTACAAATCCCCCTTATGGAATGATGTATTCCTTAGTGACGGGATATCAGTCGACCCCAAGTGTAGCAATAGTGTCGGATAACGGGCAGAATACAAACGCCCCTTTACAAGGATCTGCAATAGGGGCAAATAGGGAAATGCCTGCGCAACATTTAAATACTACCTCTGTGGAAGTATTGAGGCAACAAATGGATGATAGCAACCATGAGTTAGTTAATATGTTAACTAACCAAATGGGAAATATGTTTAACCCCATAGTGCAAGAATCGATCGAGACTAATAGGCAGTCTGCTGAAACAAACCGACAGGTTATTGCATAATTAACACGCATGTGTAACTTCTTAGGCGCCACCCAAGCGGCGGCCCGACAGGGGCATCTGGTTCGACAACCAATACATGCCGAGGGAGACATAGAGGCAGTAGAAGAAGAAATCGTGTACCAAGGTCAAGCTGCAACGCCTCAAAGAAATGTCGCTATCAACCCACTTAGGGTTCTGGTGCATAGAGACCAGCAGGCTGACCAAATCCTTGATCAAGTTCGACAAAAAGATTTAGTTGTTGAGAATAACTTAACCAACATTGTTGAGAGAATTACGACCCAAAATGGTATGAATACAATGCCAAGACCAACGTACTCTTCTCCATTATCAAAGTACATTTTACAGAGCGAAAATCCTAGAAGATGGAAAATTCCTAAATACACCAAGTTTGGAGGAGAAACGGGTGCGTCGACGGTCGAACACATCGCCAGATACCTAACTGAGTCGAGAGACATGGCAAATAATGAAGGCTTAAGGGTGAAACATTTCCCTTCGTCCCTTACTAAGGCAGCCTTTACATGGTTTACTACCCTGCCCCCTGATTCTATCGACTCATGGTCGATGTTGGAGAAACTTTTCCATGAGCAGTTTTATGAGGGGCATTCGAAAATTAGTTTGGTCGAGTTGTCAAGCATTAAGAGAATGTTTGCTGAGATAATAGAAGATTATCTAAATAGGCTTAGATCGTTAAAGGCAAGGTGTTTTACCCAAGTGCCTAAACATGAACTTGTTCAAATGGCTGCTGGAGGTTTGGACTACTCAGTTAGGAAGAAAATAGATCCGACTTTCGTTAAGAGCATGTCACAAATGGGTGACATGGTTCGACACCTTGAGTGCCTTCGACTAGAGAAAGTTAGACACACTAAGGCTAAGTCAAAGAAAGAAAAGGTAGCTTATGTTGACTTCGATGATACAGATCCCATATACGAGGTTGATTATATGTCACCGACAGAGGTAGACGTGGATGTGGCTGAATTAAAATCAGGGCCAACATATGAATGTAAATTGTTGTTTCCTGCCAAAGGAAAAAGCCCTACTGTCAAAACTAGTTCAAGAACTCCTGCAAAAACTTATACTTTTGATGTTAGCAAATCCGAGGATATTTTTGATTTATTAGTCAAAGATGATCAAATTTTAGTACCCCCAAATGCTAAATTGTCACCATTAGAACTAAAGGCAAAAGAGAGGTTTTTGTAAATATCATAATTATCTTGGTTACACAACCTCTCAATGTTTTATTTTCAGGGATCTGGTTCAGAAGTCACTCCAGGAGGGTCGCTTGAAATATGCTGCAAGAAAACAGAAGATTGACACTGACCCTTTGAGGCAAGAAGAAGCCTTATTTTATGAGCCTGTCAACATCAACATGGTCGACATCACTGAAGTGCCTGACAACACCATGTTTGAGGAAAGCACTAATGAGAGTCCAAACGTCAACTTAGCTGACGTTTATCCAAGAGACGATGAAGACCTGTTGGGTTTTCTATATCGTTGCAAAAACAAGGGCTCTCAAGTCGGTTTGTGCCCCAGATGCAGTGCACTAATTGACAGAGTCACTGTTGAGAATTTCTAAAAACTACAACTGGAGAGGGGAAAGGCCCAATGGAACAGAAGAGACCCAAGGCAGTCATCCCAAGGGGACATGGATCAAGCCTCAAATGGTCGTTGGGCCACCAAATGCTGTTGGGGTTATAAGAGAGGCAAAAGGGAAAGCACCCATGAGCTATCGACTAGAGGTACTCCCTGAGAAGAAAAGTCATGTGTCTGAGAACTACATGGGGAAAAATCTAATGAGTCGAACTCAGTGGAGATGTTTCCAAAGGAAAAAGCAGGCTGAAAGACAAGCCACTACTGCTGCTAGGCAGATTGCTGTCAATAAAGGAAAAAATCCACGACAGTACAAGCCAAAGATCGACTCTGCTGTCAACCAGCAGATTAAGGAATGTGTCAACAAGCCTACTGACAATGGTTCTGATGAGGCAACTGATGACTTTGCCTCTGATTCAGAAGAGAGCTTAGACATCCTAGTCAACGTTGTCTCTATACTCCCCAGAAGAATATAATATACCGACAGAGGTAGAGAACACTAATGATCTGGATGCTGCTGAAATGGCTTTACATAAGTTAACTTGCTACTTTGTGCTAAATAATGGCTTTATTAAGAGCCAAGATGCCTTTTTTGAGAGGCCCGATATGGCTATGAGGAGCTATTTGAAGCCCTTGATGATCAGAGCAAAATTCGAAGAAACAACCATTAACAAGGTGTTAGTGAATTATGGCACTACTGTCAACATAATGTCACATCATATTCTAAAGAGGATCGGTAAGTTCGACACTGATATAAGGTCTCATAACGTGGTCTTGTTAGACTACGAAGGAAGAACGAAAACTACCATGGGGGTAATCCAGGTAAATATTACCGTCGGTTCAGTCACCAGGCCGACAATATTCATGGTCATCCAAGGTCAACCAAGTTATAACCTGCTAGTAGGCAAAGAATGGTTACATGGAGTCAGTGTTGTGCCATCTTCCATGCACCAGCACCTGATCATATGGCGAGAAGACAACATCGTAGAGAACATTGAAGCTGATCAAGGTTACTTTATGGAAGATGTTAATGTTGTTGGCCAAAACCAGTTCGATAGGAAATTGGCCAATATCGCTCCCTGCCATCCAGCGGAAGTAGTGTATGCCAACTTAAATGAGGCATTCGTTTCTTTGAAACTGCATGAAACCCACGGATTTGTGTGGGATGTTGAACCTCTGGAGGATCCCTATGCAGAGGAACTCGTGCCAATAGGTTGGGGGAACCATCACGACAGTGATGTCTGAGCTGGAGGCTCTGAGAAGAATTTCGGCGTACATTGTCGAAAATAAGATAAAATCGGCTCTAGAAGCTCAAGAAGAAAAAATGGCCATAGAAGCTGCTAAACTTCCTGTACCAGAGGAAGTAATTCTAGATGTAGAGCCAGAACCACCAGATAAAAGCAAGTTGGTCAACAGAAGTGTCGATGAGCAACGTCAGGATTGCATATACGATGATGTACCTCTAGGTTTTGAAAAGGATCCTATGGCACCTGAAAAGATGCAGCCACAAGATCCTTTGGAAGAAATCGACCTTGGCGCAGAGGGTGATAAAAGACCAACCTACATTAGCGCCAACATCGACCAAAAACTCAGATCTGAGGTAATATCTTTACTAAAAGAGTTTAAAGATTGTTTTTCTTGGGACTATAATGAAATGCCAGGTTTGAACAGGGAACTGGTCGAATTAAAGTTACCAATAAAAGCTGGAAAAAAGCCAGTGAAACAAACACCTCGACGATTTGCACCTGCAGTTATGTCAAAGCTCAAGGAGGAAATAGAAAGACTCCTCCAAAGCAAGTTCATCAGAACTGCAAGGTATGGCGAATGGTTGGTGTGATGACTGGTTTTTTCATCGGTTGTTTTAAAAAACAATAAAGTCGCCACCTAATTTTATTTGTTCTAAAAAGAACGTGAAATATAGATAAAACCCACAAATGCGGATAAGGCGGTCTACGTGACCAAAAGAAGTGAATTCGAGAGTCGGTTATGCAAGGGGAAGGTATTAGCACCCCTTACATCCATCGTACTCGATGGGACCCATTTAGTTCTAAGTGTTTGTGTGTGTGTTCATTGCTAAGTTATGAATAAAGGAGGAAAGGATTTGTTTATTATTATTTTGATTTTGGCACGGTTTTGAAACCGTGTGCCTACGTATTCCCTTGTGCAATGGGAAAGTCAAAACTCCGTAGTTCCTCTCAAAAAGGTTTTAAGTTTGTTGTATTGACTTTATAAGAAAAATCGTGCATTAGACATTTCAAATGCTTGAACTTGGACTTGTTTAGTTTGTTTGAAAAGCTTTAAGTCAACGTTCGTGTTTGAAATGGCTATTGCACACTCTTTGTAAGAAAAGAGTTTTGATGATCGCATATGAGCGATAAAAAAGATTGAGTGAGTTGAGTTGATTGTAAGTTGTGGATGACGAATATTGAAACATTAGGCTATCATCTAATGATTCAAGTATTCGAGATTGGCGAGCAAGTTCAACCAATCATCTCTCATCCAAAATATTTATTATGAAAACAAATGAAGTGAAACAAAGTTCACAATTATTAAGTGTGTGAATAAAAGTATTTAAATCGTTAGGCTATCATCTAACGACCTAAATACTTTAAATTCAATTAAACCGTCAGGCTATCATCCAACAATTTAATCGAATGTCGCAACACTAAGTTTTTTATTTATTAAAACATGAGTAGAAGTTTTTTTAACTTATTAGGCTATCACTTAACAACCTAAAAACTTCAAATCTGTTTAAACCATTAGGCTAACATCTACCGATTTAAACAAACCCCATCTAAATGTTTTTTTTGAAAATCAATTTAAGAAAACAAGTTCAATTAAGTAATTTGATCCTTGAAAGTGTTTTAAGATTCGATACGCGTAGAAGAGAGATGGAATCGGGTTATGATTAATTAAATATATGGACTTAATTAACCTCGTGAGGATAGGTGCTCCTATCCCCAACTATGAGACCCTTGTGCATGGAAAATTGGTATACAGACCAAATGTTATTTTCGGGTTATGATCAACTAAAGCAACAAGGGATTTAATTAACCTCGTGATGATGGCCATGCCCATCCCCAACCATGAGACCCTTTAAGAAATCGGCTTATGAGCCAATCAAAGGAAAATCAGATTAATTTTAATGTTGGTTGTGTGCGAAGTGTACAATGGTGAATAAATACCGAATGAGTGAATAAACAGACAATTATCACACAATACAATCAGAAATTTAAATAATTATTAGAAATGATTTTTTCTGTTTGATGAAAAATCAACTAATAGTTTAATCGATAAATCATCAAATAAAAACTATCAGAACTAATTATTATTTAGTACATCGCACAAAAATTAAACCATTTACATAAAAATAAATTAATTTAAAAGACAAGAGTTTAGAGTTAGCCTGTATGAAGCAAATCTGGGAGGTGCGAAAAGAAATTCAGAGATAACACTCTTGAGCCCAAATAAAGGGCCCAATGAGCCTTCAGAAAATCCCACGTGAAGTGTCAGAAGAGGATGCATCGTTGATCAAAAGACCAAGGACTTGAGGCAAGTGGACGACGAGATGACACGGGTATATCATGAATACAACGTAGTATGAATAAATGATAAAAGAAAAATACTAATTTTTTTAACTAAAGGTGGTGACAAGTGTCACCACCATGAACCAACCAAACAAAACCTAATCTAATTATTTCTTAAATGGTATACTAATATATTGTTTTGCTAATTAACTAAGAGAATAATACTAAATTATAATTAACTAACATTAAAACTAAATTTTAATCCTAATATTATTTTAAACAAAAAAAAAATTTAAATAAACCAATTTGTCTCACTCTCTCTCACGATATCTCACCCCAAGGAAAACCCCTCTTTCTCTCTCGACATGCATACAGAAAAACAAAATACCCCTCATCTCCCTCGTTCTTTCGATTCCTCTATCCTCAGAAAACTATCATCTCTCTCTCACGTTTTTTGTTGGAACCCTCATCTCTCTCTCTCTCTCTATCGATTGGAAACCTCCGTTCTCTCTCACGATGCTTCAATTCACTGGAAAAGGAAAGGGACGGCGACAATGTGTCCCGATTGGTTTATTTCTTACGTTCTCTGACTCTTTTACACTTCTAATGCTTGATGATGTTGGTTTTGCAGATGTTTACCGATTTGCTATAGAATTTGAAGGGGGGTTTGGAAACCCTAGATGTTGGATTCGGCCTCCTTCGCTGCCTTTCGGGTGAGACCGCTCTAACTTTTCTCTTCTTCTTCTTTCTCAGTTTAGAAATGATTTATGAAAAAAACAATGCTCTGAAGGGTTAGGGTTAGGAAGATGATGATAGTTAGGGTTTATGACATCTTGGTTTTTTTGCTCTTCTGATTTCTGGTTTGGTTTTCTGGTTATATCTGGTGTTGGCTTTTGGAACAGACACTATGCTTTTTCTTTGCTCTTCTGATTTCTGGTTTTGTTTTTGGTTATCTCTGGTATTGGCTTTTGGAACAGATGTTATGCTTTGTCTTTATTTTTCTTTAGAACATATGCTATATTATTTGGTTTTGGCTTTTGAGATTGGTTCTTGTTTTTTTGTTCTGATCTTGGTTTCTAATATCTCTCTCCTTTTACAATGGATTTGTTGTTATCTATTAAACTGAGGAGGCTGTGTATGGCTGTTGAGAACTAAGCTCTGCTATGTTGCTGTCTGTTCCCTTTTACCCTTGGTGAAAACCCTCCTTAGAACTAACAGTTCCCTCTTTTCTGATACTGTCCCTTTGAATCTGGCTTCGGCTTATTATACTTTTGTTCTTAGAACCCAATTTTGGAACTAGTATCCTGCTCTTTGATACCAGCCCTGCTGCTATGCTGCCTTTTGTTGCCATTTTTAATCATAATCCTGCTATATTTTCCAAATAGCTTTATTTCCTTGATATTTTTGGCTTTCTTTTACCTGCTGCCAGTCCTGCCACTACCTGTTGCTTGCTGCTGTGGGTTTTGTCTGCTGATAACCATGTTAGAATTTGGGCTAAACATATTTTCTGCACTGATGGTTTTGTAGCTATTAGGCTTGAACATATTTCCTTTGAAACTACACTGTTGGTAGTAGCTGTGATGTTTGCTGAGCTACACCTCTTGTTTGTGAATCAAACCTGGTTTGTGATTTGCAAAAGGAGGTTATGGCCGATGAAAGAACTTTAAAGTTCTGAGGCTTGGATGCTTGAACACGATTAAAACTCTTAAAACCTAATTCCTTAATCTTAACCCTAATGATGAGCCTTGAAACGAATAGAAACCTTTTTGAAATGCTTGTTCATGTTTATGTTTCGATGCTAATCAATTCTTATTTTCTTGTTTTTCATGAATGATGGCAATGGTCGAATGGCACGGCATGGAAGTGAAGTTTCTGTTGGCTCGACATAAAGAATGATGCACGAGGATGAAGAAAAAGAGGCTCGGAGGAAACATGAGAATCTTGTAACAAAATCAACTTCTTATGTAATTTGGAATTGATACAATTGTAACCTCGATTTGTAGCTTGAATAGATGTTGAATTTGTAAAATTCCATCATTACTTGTAACAACTTGAATTATTGTTTGGAATTTTAATAGAACTCAAATCGATACTTGTAAATGTCACGATTTGTCTAACTCATAGGAATTGATGCAACATTGAAGTAACTCGAAACAATATATTCAAGCTTTGTATTAGCACATTTCCTTTGTACCTCTCGAACCTTGTAAATGAAAAGATGGCTTGAAGTTTGGATGGACTTGTACCAATTAGAATCTTTAGATATAATAACTCATATTCCTTGTATCTTGAAATTAATATAGAAGTTAGGTGTACAAAGTTGCAGTGTACAAAGTTGGCCTAGAACTCAAATATTTGCATAGATCATGAACCTTAAATGAATTTGAAAGAAACCCAAAATGAAGTATTTGAAGCGGAATAAATGATGAACACCATAAATTATGAATTCTAAGAAATTCAACACAATGAATCTTTGCATTGTTCACTCTTGAGTTACCACTTTGAATCCCAAACAAATTATTCGCTCTAAATCTCTTGAATCAATTGAACCAACGTTTGAATTAATCTTGGTTGACACAAGAAATAAAGCATGATGGGATGTTCCAGACTTTTCTTGTATTAAATTATGTCATCATAAACATATAAGTTTTTAGACTAATCAAAAACTCAATGTATCAAATAATCAGCCACAAACTCAGATTCTAAACATTCTCAAATTCAAACTTCAATTTCCAAATCTGACTCAAAACACCAGATGAATCAAGCAAGAAAGTCATGATCGCAGTTCCAACCATTGTACTACAGCTCATCTCAAACATGGGGAACTTCAATCATATACCAAACCAAAAGGCGAGCTAGCTTAGAACCAAGACATCAAGAAATCCACACTTTTGAACTCATGCCCTTGCAAGAAAATCCAAGAAAACTTATGATAAGGAGGGTAAATTTTGGGGTGCGACAGTTGGCTAATATTGTGCCAGTTATTAAGAAAAATGGAAAGCTAAGAGTGTGCATTGATTTTAGAGATTTAAATGCTGCGACTCCTAAAGATGAATATGCTATGCCAGTGGATGAAATGTTAGTCGATTCGGCTGCTGGTTTTGAATATTTAAGTATGTTTGATGGTTATGCTGGTTATAACCAAATCTTTATTGCATATGATGATGTGTCGAAGATGGAGTTTTGTTGTCCGGGGGCATTAGGCACCTATGAATGGGTAGTCATGCCATTCGGGTTAAAGAACGCCAGAGCAATGTACCAGAGGGTAATGAATACTATGTTCCATGATTTCATTGAAAATTTCATGCAGGTTTACATCGACGATATTGTAATCAAGTCGAATAGT
The DNA here is from genome assembly GCA_021764765.1 of Vicia sativa. Classification (NCBI taxonomy): domain Eukaryota; kingdom Viridiplantae; phylum Streptophyta; class Magnoliopsida; order Fabales; family Fabaceae; genus Vicia; species Vicia sativa. Next base: position 115,543,511 of record CM038793.1, read on the forward strand.
AAATCGACACACTTAGAACTCCTTCGTAGATCTTTCGAAAGAATGCGAAAATATGGATTGAAAATGAATCCATTAAAGTGTGCTTTTTGTGTATAGGCGGGAGATTTCCTTGGTTTTGTTATGCATAAGAAAGGCATTGAAGTTAATCAAAGCAAGACCAAAGCTATCATGGACGTCAAACCGTCATCGACCAAAAAGGAACTTCAGTCTTTGTTGGGAAAAATAAATTTCTTGAGGAGATTGATTTCCAACTTAAGTGGCAAAGCTAAGGCATTTTCACGACTACTTCGACTGAAAAATGAGGAGTTTATCTAGCAAGAGGAGCATTTAGAAATAGGCCTATGAGGTTGTATATAGCAGCCTCCGAATCAACCATAGGTAGTATGCTAGTTCAAGAGGACGACAATCATGTCAAACGACCTATGTATTACCTTAGTCGTATATTAAATGGTCCTGAAACTAGGTATAGTGACATAGAAAAACTATGCTTGTGTTTGTATTTCTCGTATCAAACTGAAGCAATATATAAAGCCAGTTGATGTTTACGTTTCTTCTCATTTCGACATTCTTAAGCATATGTTGTCTAAACCAATTTTTCATAGTCGAATTGGTAAATGGGCTTTAGCATTAACTGAATATTCCTTAACGTACGTGCCTTTAAAAGCAATGAAAGGGAAAATAGTGGTAGATTTCTTAGTCAACCATTCTATGGTGGCTATGCTAGAAAATTTTGTCGATTTTGTGCCTTGGAAATTATATTTCGATGGTTCTAGTCACAAAAACGGTGCAGGGATAGGAGGAGTCATAATTTCTCCTAGTGGAATTCCAGTAGAGTTCAAATACACCATCGACGACATCTGCACTAATAATGAGGAAGAATATGAATCACTTATTCCTAGACTTGAACTACTGCTAGAATTGGGGGCAAGAAATTTTGAAATTATGGGAGACTCTGAATTGGTAATCAAATAAGTATCAAAAGAGTACAAATGCGTTAAAGAGAATTTAATCATGTACTTCGTGATTGCAATAAGGTTGTTAAAACAGTTCGAACAAGCATGTCTTCGACACATACCTTGACGAGAAAACCAAGAAGCTAATGACCTAGCTCAAAAAGCCTCAGGATACAAGAAGAATGAAGACAAAGAGCCTATTCAAGTATAGAAAAAGGTTAGAGCTACTTCGTTGTATCCTTCGGAGTTATCAAATATAAAATTAGGCGCGATAGATACCGAAAATTTTGAAATTTTAGCAAATTTTGAAATTTTAGCAATTGATAATGGGCAAGACAATGACTGGCGCAAACCCCTGGTCGACTACTTGCGTTCGCCCTCGGGTTCGACAGATCGTAAAACAAAATATCACGCCCTGAGTTTTGTTTTAATTGAACATGAATTATTTAAGAAAAATGTCGAAGGGGTATTACTCAAGTGCCTAGTAGAGAGTGAGGCATATGTAGTAGTGTCGAGTGTGCATAGTGGAGCATCCGGTGCACACCAAGCTGGTCACAAGATGAAATGGATGTTGATGCTAACAGGTGTTTATTGGCCCTCAATGTTGAAATATTGTATTGAATTTGCTAGGGATGCCAAGAATGCCAAATGCATGGGGGCATCCAACACTTGCCAGCAAGCGAATTGCATGCCATTATTAAACCTTGGCCATTTAGAGGATGGGCCTTAGATGTGATTGGGGAAATAAAACCAGCATCATCTAAGCAGCAGAGGTACATTTTAGTCAGCATTGATTATTTCACAAAGTGGGTCGAAGCCATAGCTTTAAAAAAAGTCGACCAAGAGGCTGTGATTGATTTTATACAAAATCATATTATGTGTCGGTTTGGAATTCCTGAGACAATTACAACCGACCAAGGTACAATGTTCACGGGGCAGAAAATGCAAGAATTCACGAAGGAAGTTGGAATAAAACTATTAACTTCTACCCCTTACTACGCTCAATCAAATGGCCAAGTTGAAGCTTTCAATAAAGTTATAATTGGTTTGATAAAAAAACATGTGGGTAAAAAGCCAATAAATTGGCATCAAACGCTAGACCAAGCTTTGTGGGCATGTAGAACGTCTCCTAAAGAGGTAACGGGGGAAACCCCATTTCGATTGGCATATGGACATGATGCTATTTTGCCAATCGAAATACACGTGCAATCTATAAGGATTCAACGACAACATGAAATATCGTCTGAAGATTATTGGAATATGATGACTGATGAGTTGGTCGATTTAGACGAAGAACGGATGTTGGCCCTTGACGCCTTGAGGAGGCAAAAAGATAGAGTGGCTAAAGCCTATAATAAAAAGGTAAAGGACAAAGTATTTCATGTTGATGATTTAGTTTGGAAAGTGATATTTCCTATGGACATAAATGATAGAGTGTTAGGGAAATGGTCCCCTAATTGAGAAGGACCGTTCAAGATAATCCAAGTTTTTTCCAATAACGCATATGAACTTGAAGAATTGGCTCCAGATCGACGTATTCTGAGAGTGAATGGTAAATACTTGAAGAAGTATAAACCCATTCTTTAAGAAATCTCAATTATGACCACATAAACCCATCATATTAAGCGTACAGAATTATAAAACAAGAATGCCAAAGAGATGGTATTTCATAAAATTGATGAGAATTCATATTACAAAATGAGGAATCACAAAACAAATACATCAAAACGGTTACATTAATCAGAAGTTGCCGAATTTTCTTTGGAAGCTGCCCAAATCACTTTCGAGGCGAACAACAGTACTACTTAACCCATCAACTCTTATCCTAAGAGTGTGCAATTCCTCTTCGACTCGGGTTGTGGCAGTACTGACGATAAGGGCATCTTTGGTCAATTGGAGCATTTCGGCTTGATCAGGAGTGTTATCCTGGTCAAGTTCTTTATCTTGTTTTACAACAAGCTCCAATTCTGCGTTTAAAGCTTCTAGTTCCTTTGTCAACTCGGCAATTCGACTGCGTATTTCAGCAACTTTTTTCCTTTTGGGACCTTGATCTTGCCATCTCTGATTAATGCGAGCTTTTAGCCCTTCTACCACCGTCTTGGTTTTCTTCACCATTTCCACATTCCTCTTCACCATAGCTTATTTAGTTTTGACCAACTGCTCAGCCTCCTTCATTTGAGTGACATTTGCCAACAAGGGAGAGAGGATGTCTTCAAATGCTGCTATCATAAGCTTTGAGAATTCAGAAATCTCGAGACCGTTTAATTGAACGATAGCATCCATAAGCTCTAGTCTAAGGGCTAAATCCTCATGTAGTAGATGAGGCAAGTCAGGATTAAAAGCATAGGTACGAATGGTGTTTGTCATTTTCTTAAGATGCGTACCATAACCTTTTACAAAGCAGTCAAAAGTAATAAGATGCGTACCTCAGTCCTCCCACTATGGTGAGACTTTTTGTCCCTCTTGGACTTTTTGGATATGTTGAAGGGAGCAGTCGAATCCGCTGAGCATTTTCGACTCTGCTACATGAGAAATAGAAATGTTAGTGGATTGGTAAAATATAAGATGTCAAAATGAAGACAGTCACACTTACAGAAGAATCAGCCTTCTTGATAGAAGTATAAATGGGTTCGTCATCAGAGAGGGTATTAATGGGTGTGGACTGCAAGGCATCAAACCTGAGAAAGGTGTCGAATAGAAGACATATGGACACAGGTATGAGTAAAACACACCTTTGACTTAGAAGGGCCTCCTTTGGCACTGGTTTTGACAGGTTCGGTCGACGGCCCTCCTTGGCTTTCAATAGCAGTAGGTTTTTGCCTAGGAGCAACTACCTGTGGCAGAGGTACAACTAGAAAAGAAGCTAAGTCAAATAAAAATGTGAGTTAAATTATGAAAGGAAACAAAACTTTCCAGAAGTGGTTACCCTTGGGAACTACGACAAGCTCTCTCACATATTCAAGGTCGTTATGTAGAAAGCCTGGATAGTCATGCAACCAATGCTTCGTCGAAATCACCCGGTCGACTTTCTTTTTGTAAGCATTTTAAATGTTCGACCAAGAGCTATACCACCAATCTGGGATAGGCGGTTGAAAAGCCAGGGCCAAAGGGCTAGTCGACAAAGGAGGAAATTTGATTTTTCCGAAGTGAAATGCGTAAAGATATTTGTCTTTCGCGTAACCAGGGATCTTAAGGTGAGGAATCCTCTCAGTTACCTTCTCCTTTAGCTCTTGGGCCGCGTCATGGAAGGTTCAACGAAGATTGCTTGGCAAATATACCACTCTCAAAAAATTCTGGAAAGCTTGAATTTCTCTGATGGTGACTGCCTTACATTTTGTTGTCTTCCCGTGAAAAGTATTGAAAGCAACAGTCAGTTCATTCATCTTTCCAGCAGCATCATTCACAAAAGTAACGAGATACGACTGCCACCAAGTTTTAAACTCTTGGGTGCAGAAGAACGCTGGTTTGAACAGAATGAATGTAAGTTTGGCTCGTCGAGCCCAAATGGTGTCGATGTTTTCCCTGACTACCTCCCACTTCGGTCATCTAAAACATCAATGAGTAATTCATGAGATGGATAAAATGACTTAGGCACCATCTGATAGAGCCCAAACTGTCTAGCCACCAAGTTGGGTTGTTAAGCTGTTAAGCAAAGACTCATGTGAGTGATGGCGTAAGTGAGAAACTGGGGGGAGAGGGTCAGAAAACGCCTCCAAAAGACAAACGACCTATGTAAATTTCTTTCTTCGACGGGGGGAAAAGATTCGGTAAGCTACAATGGCCCACTCTTGCCATCAACAAATGGAGCCATCGAAGGTTTGAAATCTTCTCGCGTCAGCACGATGTCGAAAAGAATCTTGAAGACTTCGTCGTTTGGAGAAGTTTTGTCTATGGGAGTTAAAGGAAAATAACATGGCCACATGGCCCCGCTTCTGTCTTGAGAAGTTGAAACCTTCTTCTGTTGAAAAGGCTTCACGTCTTCAGAAAAAGTGGCATTTAGCCACAATTGTAAGAGCCAGAAGGGGCCATGGACCAATACACTTTTCTTCTTTGGATTATTGGGGTCGAAGCTCTTTATTTAGTTGACCACGTCGGTCATAGAGGCGTATAAGGAGGCCAAAATCAATTGGCCTAAGGCAACATTTTCACCCCTATGCAACAGAGTGGCCAAATAGACGAATTGTTTGGCTATCTACATCGATATCGAACAAAACACGAAACGAGACAGCCAAAGAGTCAAAAAAGCGACATGCTCTTCATCAAAGATGTCCTCAGAGTCACTATGATGGTGGTTGATGAAGTTGGTGTAGGTTGGATGTTTGGAGTTGCCAATGTCGTATTTGATGTGAATTGGCTCGTGATCGGTATTGCTGAAAATGGTTCCAACAAGTTTTAGGCCTGTTAAAGCAGCCACATCTAGAAATGTGGGGGTCATCATGCCACACTTTATATGGAGAGTGTTGGTGGATCCTTCCCAGAAGTATAAGGAAGCCAACAACATGTTTCCAGAATAAGGTGTGCCGACACGAGAGAGGTCCAATAGGTCATAGATACCCATTTCCCTCCACTGTTGGGCCTTGCTAGGTTCCAACCTTTCCATCCAAGCCCTAAACTTAGGATAATTCAAGGGGGGAGCGGTGCGAATGTTCCTGTCAACAAACTGCAGAGAAATAGGGTTTGTTGAGGTAATCAAAGGGCAGCTGCGTTGACTGGTGGGAAAGAATGCACCTTCGTCGTCTACATAGATTTCAGAAGGAAGATCCACGGGTAATGGACCTAGAGATAAGTCAGGTTCATCATCTAGACGAAAAGGGATAAGTACCTGTGATTGCCAAATCTTAGCTTTTTCTTTAGAAAATGGAGGTTCTGGTACTTAGGGTTTTCCTTCAATGTAACGGAGGTGAAGAGTTCCAGCGGGAGCGTTTGAAATGTTTTTGTCTGCCATGTTAAGGGAGAAAAGATGAAAATGGTAGAGATTGTTGTTTTCTGGTTTGAGGTGAATGTTAGAAAAATAGGAAAGACCTTCGCTATTTGGGTTATCAGAAAGATGACAGTGGTTAGGGTTTGAGGTTCTTTCTGGATTCTTGGTTTGAAGACTAAGAACGCTAAGATGAAGTTGTTCTAAGTTCTTGATTTGAAGACTGAGGGTGTACAGGTGAAGCTTTTCTGGGTTCTTGGTTTGAAGACTGAGGAGATGAAAGATGAAGTTTTTTCTGGGTTTGCTTGGTTTAGGAAGTAAGAGCATAGAGGAAAAAAGAAAGAAAGTAAGAAGAATGGCTATTTATAGGCGTGGATATGGAGAAAATGAAAAGGCGAAGGAAATCGTGGTGATTCCCCAGGTTTGAGATCGTGTCCGTCGAGGGACACATGTGGGCAGATAAAGCCGCTAGCATGGTGGGCCATATCTGATATCTAAGTAATGATGTTTGAACATTAAATGCTCCCACGTCTCGAAATAAAGCAAGATACGTTTTCATGATTGCCTAACATCATGAAGAGACTGGAACAGTGAGCTATCTTCAAAGGTAGTGGAAACGACTAAACCGATAGAAGGCGCAACTTCATAGATACCATTATCTCATGTTCGACATAATCAGAAATCGAAAATGGTATCTCTGGGGGGGCATTTTGTTAACTGGAAATTTGTAAGCTATGTTTAAAAGCATTTCTTAAAGGCAAAGGTCCCTATAGAATAAGGATCAGCCTTAAATGAAGATAGTTTTGAAATGCTTTGCAAAGCTAAGTTGGAAGTACTAGAAAAACACATGTCAGCCGAGAAGTTGAGTCAGAATACCAACCCAATCGACCAAACAGCCATAACGAAATTATGTCGAAAATAAAACTAAATCGGTAGAGTGATATGTTGGTCGGTTCGACATAAATTTGGGTCGAATGAAGGCGTCAGTCGAAATGGTCGTGCTGTCGGAGATGTAGGCCAGGGGACTTAGGAAAAATTACTACGCCTTAAGAATATATCAAAACCAAAAGTAGTTGCCTCCTGAAGTCATGAAGCGGGAAAAAGTCAGAATAAGGAGAACGTGGGCAGTTGTCTCAGAATATCATGGGTGCGAAGCGTTAAACGGATGGCGAAATCGTGTGCTGCAGTTGTCTCTAGTTTAGATCTCGTTCGTTGATTACTTTTAGCAGTTACCTTGTAAAGTACTATAAATAAGTTAGTATGTTAGGATTTTAGGGGTGTTCATTTGTATCTTCAAATTGCTTGCCAAAACTCTGCCCAATTCCGCGCTAAAGGAAGAAAGAGTCATTCAAGCCTTTGATGTACGTGAATCACCACATTTCTTTTAAATGTAATCAATTTACATTTAAGTTTGTCTTTACTTTTTGTTTATTTCTGCTTTGCTTTGAACGAGTCTCTTACCAAAATAATTCAACGCAAACTATTGGTCACGAGTCACCAATTGATGTTTTGTTGAGTTTTGTTCCCAACGCCTGCAGTCGGTTAGCAGGCAGTCGGAATTCTGTGTGTGTGGAAAACCATTGTGTTGTTTCCCTTAGGCTCTGGAAACCGTTTCTGGGCCAAGGTCTTTTTACTTACAGAATCAGTACAATATACCAAAACCTTAGCACGTGTCTTGAGATCAACTGGTCGATTTCGCAAGTAAGCCTTAGTTTTAGGACTTAGGGAGGACTAGCGGTTGTTTACTATTTTCCACAGTAAACAGAGCTGCGTGAAGAAGTTACTTCCTTGAGAGCTGATATGACCAACTTAACTGCTATGGTGGAACAGTTGGTGGCTGCTCAAAATCAGCCATTACCTCATTCGCCTTCTCCTTGTATCATTCAACCTCAATAGACAACTGTTATCTCTGAGATTCAAGATGCTCATGTTTTTGCTATGCCAGTCGATTCTACCGTCCAACACCGTATGCCTCCTGGTTATCCTTGGGGAATGCCAAAGAATTTCATGCCTGAAGGTTATAATCCTGTTGCTCAAGTGACCTCCTTGGCCCAACCTTCTATTGTTTCCGCACCTCTTGTGGTGCATGCTACTCCGGTTTTTAGCAAAGAGTTTGATAATCCACTTCCTCCTCAAAGTGAAAGCTTAGACTTCTATGATCGAATGGATGGTTTCCAGGAACAGTTTGACAAGATGCATAAAGAGTTGAAAGCCTTCAAAGGGAAAGAGCTGTTCGGTGATAATGTCAATGATCTGTGCATGGTTCCTAATGTGAAAGTACCTTTCTAAGTTCAAAGTTCCAGAGTTTGAGAAGTACAAAGGAAACTCTTGTCCTTGTGACCATTTGATGATGTATTTGAGAAGGATGTCCACTCATACTAAAGATCAGTGTCTGCTCATTCACTTCTTTTAAGATAGTTTGATGGTACATGAATCTAGATTGCAGTGACATCTATACTTTCAATGATTTGGGTGAAGCTTTTGTGAAACATTACAATTACAATATGTACATGGAGCCCGACCGTGATCAGCTAAGAGCGATGGTTCAAAAAGATACGGAATCCTTCAAAGAGTATGCTCAACGATGGCGAGAGCTTGTTGCACAGGTTATACCTCCTCTAAGTGAGCAAGAGATGACCAAGGTTTTCCTTAAGACTTTGGGTACCTTTTATTATATGAAGATGGTGGCTAGTGCATCTAATGATTTTGCTGAAATGGTAAGCATGGGACGAGAGGGATGATTGTCTAGAAGAGCCAGTCCGAGAGGGACGATTGTCAAAAGAAGAAGGATCGAGTGGGGCTAGGAAGTAGAGGAGTCAAAATATATTTATGAGGCCCTAAGTAAAGGGTGAAAATTAATTTTATTTCGAAAAATAAAAAATATTTTTTAAAAAAAATTAAAAACTCACTTTATTTTTATAGAAATTAAAATAATTGATTATTCCGAAAATATGGAAAGTTGACTTTTTCGTAAAAAATTGATTTTTTAAAAAAGAATAATAATTATTTTGCCTGAAAATGTAAAAAGGTGCATTTTTTGAAAATAAGAAAAGTCGATTTTTTTAAAAATAAAATTTTAGATTTTTCGGAAAAAAATAGAACTTTTGTCGAAAATATAAAAAGTCGACTTTTTCAAAAACAAACCGATTTTTCGTCGAAAATATAAAAAGTCGACTTTTTCAAAAACAAATCAATTTTTTTTCGAAAATATAAAGAGTCGACTTTTTCAAAAATATAAAAGTCGACTTTATATATCAAAAATATAAAAAGTTGAATTTTTCAAAAATATAAAAGTTGACTTTTTCAAAAATATAAAAATCGATTTTTCCAGAAAAACAACCTATTTTTTATCAAAAAAATAAAAAGTTGACTTTTTCAAAAACAAACCGATGTTTTATCGAAAATATAAAAAGTCGATAAGTCTGAGAAAAAAAAATTGTTTTTATGTCGAAAATTTAAAAATCGACTTTTTCGGAAAAACAAATGATTTTTTAAAATATAAAAAGTCAACTTTCTCGAAAAAGACCAATTTTTTTTTTTGAAATTATCAAAAGTCAATCTTTTCGAAAAAAACCAATTTTTTTGTCGAAAATACAAAAAATAGATTTTTCTGATAAAAAAACCAATTTTTTGTTTGAAATATAAATAGTTGATTTTTTGGCAAAAAATCAAAAATTCAATTTTTTTGTCAAAAATATAAAAAGTCTGGTTTTTCATAAAAAAAATCAGTTTTTGTCAAAAGTACAAAAAGTTGATTTTTTCGGGAAAAAACCGATTTTATGGCGGAAAAAAAAATGTCGATTTGTAAAAAAATTGATTTTTTGTCGAAAATATAAAAAGTCAATTTTTTCAGAAAAAATTTGAGTACAAACAAAATAACCTGCATACAGAAAAATAACAGCCCAAGCACAGACAAAGTAACACCTGAATCATAGAAACTCCGAGCTGAGGATAAGGTGCTAGTCCTAAGTCCAAAGGTCAAACTCCGAGCATAGGGATAGTAACCAAGTCCGATAACAAATAATTAAAAGTTTTGTAGTGTTTAAGTTGAATTATTAAGTATTTTGAAATGGAAAATAAAGCCTAAGTGAGCGAATTCAAAATGACAAGAAAATAAAGTGCTCCGGTGAACAAAGAAAAATGACGTGAAATGTAAAAGTAAAGCATCAAAGTAAAGTTAAGGGATAAATCATCTTGAAGCTTCATATTCAGAGTTTGACAATTTCAATTTGTCAAGTATATCATCTATTTTAGAACAATCAAAGATCTCAACACTTGATCAAAGATGCTTGAGAATTTCAATTGGAGAAAGTTAGTGAAAACTTGCCAGAAGCTTGATTAAAAAATCATAACGACTACACGACAAGTATCACTTATGTTGAACCAAAATCAAAGCTCAAACAATCATTTGGGGCTTTTGCAAAACATAAAGTTTATGCCACCAATTGATCATTTTTGGATTCAGGACAAAATAAAAAGAAAAAGAATGGGATGAGATGAAGAGGGAAGGGACAAGTTACAAAATCATTTATGCGTTAGATGAATTCATCTGGTCTAACGTCATCAAAATCAATCAACCATCTTGATGGATTTGGTCTTGAGACCTATCAACATCCAAGTTCCATTGATGTTGAGGAAATTTATGACTCCAAATAAATCCAAAATCAGAAATGAATATTTAATAATAAAATAAAAAGTGTTTGAAAATGAATTATTTAATTGGATTTTAGTTGATAAAATGCATAATGGTATCCATGCACCAAAATAAAATTCCAAGAAAATTATCCAATGTCAAACAAAGGTCAACAAGTGGTGACAAAAATTGACAAAAATTAGCAAAATCAAAAATTAAAAATAAAACGAGGTCATCAATATTTGTCAAATGACTATTGGATCCTTCCATAATTTTTTAATAATTTTTAAATGTCAAAAAGTATTTTAAAACATTTAAATACATCAAATAAAACCGAAAAAATCATAAAAAATATCAAATCTGAAAATAAAATTATACAAAAATAAGAATTAGAAAGAGAAAATTTGAAAATATTTTTGTAAGTTTTTTCATAATTTTTGAGGCAAAAATGAATTTTCTATGATATTTTGAAGTTTAAAATAAATAAAATATAAAATCAGAAAATAAAATAAAAGCCAAAAAAATGTGGACCATTAGATCATAGTTAAAACGCGTTAGTGGTCAGATCCAAGGGATCACACGCGTTGTGCTTGATATGGACCTCCTTGGTTTTCACACCAGATTAGAATTTAAAATTAAAGTAAAACGAAATAATGTGGACCATCAGATAATGTCAAAACGCGTTAGTAAGCCAATCCAACTGATCAGACGCACTGTGTATATCTTGATCTCAAGGAAATATCACACGCGATCATTTATTTCAGAAATTCAAAATAAATGTGTGGCAATTCATCATTGGTTGAAGACAGACACGTAGGTCGTCTTCAACCTCTAACCACTCTCAAATTCGTGTTTCACAAACTATGAAATAAATTCCTTAGACTGGTACCATTAGATTTTCATCTCTTTAAGACGATTCTAATGGTGCCCTCACGAAAAATTTATTTCACTTGTACAAAGAATGGTTTGAGAAAAAACAGAAAAGTAACGAGTACTTGTTTCCAGAAATTCAAGCTCAATCCTTAGTGAAAATGCGAACCAGAAGAAGCATAAGCTTCAAAGAAGAAGAGGCTACATCCTAACAATTTATTTGAACTGAAATGGACGTGGATTCTACCTGAATGAATGTCAATTTCAGAGCTCTGAAACTTGACTTGGATAGCACGTTCTAGGGCACCTCAAGGCACGTTTCTTGTCCAGTTACCTTCAGTGAAGTTCAAGGAAGAAGAATGACCGATCAATTTTGAACTGGAAAAGCTTTAGTGTGAAAATGAATTTGCAGAAAGTGTAGTTATGCCATGAGTTTGGCAGTGATTTTATGGCTATCGAAGCTTGAGGAAATGAGTGAGGAATGGTCCTCTATTTATAAAGAAGTGAATGGGGTCAAAAGGGAGTGTGAATGATGCAATTTGGTGCGAAATCGTTCACACCCGTGTCTATAAAGAAAACATGACTTCAAGTTCTCAAAACTCAACCATTCCTTGCATTTTGATGTGTCAATTAATCCTGGGAAGTTTCTAAACATGATTAGTCACGAAATCAAGGCTTATGATGGCTTGAAAAGCGAATTATAGCGCAAATGCACAAACTGATGGTGAGCTCGAAACAAATTTTGGCACAAACTTTGCACTAAGGCCAAATCAAATTTCCTAGCACATTTTCCAATCTTCCTTGAGCCAAATGAAGTCCTCAAAGAGTACAACACATTGCAAAAATAATCATCTCCAATGGATACTTGAACTGAGAGATATATCCTTTAGGATTCGAGGAAAAACACTGAATAAACAGGCCATGCCTTGATCAAGCATGTCATGCCTTCTAAAAGTGACCTATAATGTTTTTCCTTCAATCATGGTATTCCACTCAAAATTTTCTCTTGGCCAACAAAGATGATATAAAGTAGACCTCTTGAATAGAATTTTGCAAAAAGAACCATCCAAAAACTCCAAAAATTGAGAGAGTTATGGACTTGTGAAGTTAAGGGAAAATCATGAAATTACCTATAATCTTTTGGTCTCTTCAGGAAATTTCCAAACATATTCAAGGTTTGAAACACAAATGGGGATAAAGTTCACCTATTAAAGATTATTGTGCAAAAAGTATGGCCTCAAGGTGATAAATGATGATCAAGATATGATCTCTTAAAGACTTCTTAGGCAAATTTCCAAGCATTTTGTCTTCTTACCAATTGAACTAAGTTGTAATAGACATTCTTAAGTTCATTGTGGAGGAAGAATGAGATGAAGGAGATACACAATTGTCATACCCCAATTTTTGACCTAATATACCACCTTACATATGCATCACTGCATCACTAATAGTTCAGAACAAAATTAATCGGGTGTGGCTTCTACAGGTCACAATCAGGGTTTCACAAATTTTTCATCTGATTCAAGAGGCAATCAATTAGGGTTTGAGTTTCACTCACCTCAATTGATCTATCTTGATCAAATCATCAACCTCTGATCTTCAGATATCCAATTTTTTCTCATGATCTATCAAGGATCGACCAATTAGGGTTTTCATCGAGGATAAGCAATCACTAGAGATTGATCTTTATATCTTCAATACAACATGTTGACCTAATTTCTGGATTCAAAACATCACAGAAGTTCACAATTTTCATCAGTCAATTTCTGGATCATCTGATGAAATTTCATCTGCACTGAAAAGTCAAACTTTGACTTTTGGTCAACTTTTTCAAGACAAGACTTTTTCAATCATCAAAATACTTCAAATGATCCATCATGCTCATTAAAAATCAAGAAATTTGTAAAAGTCAACAAAAAGTCAAAATTTTCAACACTTAGAAAAATTTTCAAGTGTTAAAATTTCACATTTTTTCCTACTTTCATGGCACTTATTTACATAGTTCCATTTGGAATTAGAAAAAACTCAAAACATGAAAGTTGTTTCCCTTGAAACAAGCTTTCCAAAATGTCCAAGAACTTGCAAATCCATTGTGTCTAGCTATACTTTTGATTTTGAAACATAGAGCTCCAAAAGCCATGGTTTTCAAGTACAACCTTCAAAATTACAAGTGATTTTTTGCAAAATCTCCTTCTAGAAGCCTTGTCACTAATTGGAGATAGGCTAGAGCTGATAAAAATCAGTTGAGAGGTAATTATGATGGAGATAAGATGAAGTTAAATTTAACCATGGTTGAAAGGAAGGTTCTTTTTGCATTTATGGCAAAAATGACTTTCTTCCCCTCTAAGACAAGTGTCCAAATCCAAGCCAATCTTCTTTGCTTGCTAATCTGATTTTTTGATCTATAAATAGAGGTCATGTTTGCCATTTGAAACTACACCAAAGCTATGCCAAAACAAGCTTTCTCTTTTCTTTCTTAAATTTCAAGTAACATAGTTCAAAGTGAGAATTCTTGCATTTTTCAAAACTTGTGAAAAACCATGAGAGATTTGGTGTCTAACATGTCTTAAAATCAATATGTAACTGGTCTGAAAATTAAAATCCACACAAGAATCAATACCAGAATTGCTTTTCATATTTCAAAACTTGCAAAAACTGCCTTAAACTTCAAAACTGATATTTGGCTCGAGCTAGTTGTGGTTTATTCATTCAAACATCATCCATACATCTCATATGAGTGATACAAATCAGCTTTCTTGAACTGTAACACTTCCAAACACGGATTCGAGTTTCACTTCAAGCATATGCAAGTGGACTTGGTCAGAATAATTCAGGTTGATTCAAGGCAAGCAGAGTATCCTCACACGTTCCCTGAAGCTCACTGGTGCTCCAGCAATCCTTAAACATCAACTGTAACAGCTCCTTTGAAGATTTCGATCTCAGCTTCAAGAGGTAAGTGACTCAACTTCGAACTCCTTTATTTCTTATTTCCAGTTCAAAAAACTCTTGGCCGTTTTGTTTCTACACCTTCACTGATCATTAATCCCTAAAGTAATTGCTTGAATCCATGTCCATACACGATTTCAATTTGATTTTAAAGAACTAGGGTTCTTCATGTATTCTAGAAATTTAATCATGTTAAACTAAAAATAAATGAAATTAACCCACATCATCATGTTCCTGGTTCAATTTCGATCAAGTTTGATGTTTACATTGAGCAATTTCATTGAGAAACAAAGAATCCATGGCTGATTGAAGGATCGAGGAAGAAGAAGATGAGTTCGCGCGTTTTTTCAAATTCAAACATTTAGTTTATAATATAATAACATGAAGTTGGATATATGAACGGATGTATTGCCGCCCCAGCGGTTGCCAGCTCACTGTTGACACTTTGCCTTGCCACGCCTTGCCCAATGGTCCCGGGTTCGAGTAGCCTTGGGACCATTTTTGCCAAACTTTTTTGTTTTCTCTTCACATTTTTTTCAAACTTTGACTTCTTCAAAACCCAATCAAAACTCCTCAGCTTGAGGTGATTTTTTGCACACGTGTCATTTAACATACCTATTTTAGGATAATGTCAAAAAAATTCAAAAATACTTTCTTTTGATTATATTTTTATCGAGCCGAAAACGATACGTTTTGAGTACTTTTCAAAGCACTTTCAAAGACGTTTCTTTCAAAGTTTCGAAGCCCGAAACTTTTTCCAAACTTCTTGTAAGTATACTTCATCTTTCAAAAACACTTTCAAGATCTTTTCAAAACTTTTCAACAAACTTACACTCTTTTTCCATGATTGTTCCGATTTGAAGATAAAACCGAACTCGTTTTTCCTCGAATTTCTTAACCGATCATGGGCCTCCCTCACGGTGTAAGTCCCAAAATTCTTTTATGTACATACATATTTCCTTATACATACCAAATTCTTTTATGTACATACCAATTTTTTACTTGTACACAACACATACGTCTTTTGTAAATATTCAAGTACAGACAAACTTCGATCGTTTGTTTTCGTTTCGCTTGTATATACACTGAATACCATTGGTATTAAAAGGAGCATTATTCCCGGTGAAACTGCTTTTAAACCAATGGGCCTCCCTTATGGTGTAAGTCCCAACCCTCCTATGTACATCCACATCTCCTTGTACATAAATACTCATTCGTGTACATATTCATTCCCTCGTACACATTCGAACTTGTAAATAATCAAGTTACGCTCGTTTCAAACGTTCGTTTTACATACACTTGTTTACATTTCTTTCATAAACTCTTGTAAATAAACATCATGCATTTGTTTATATTTCCTTCATAAACTCATGTGAATAAACATCATACATTTGTTTATATAACTGTCTAGTTATAACATAACAACTAGTCTAACCATTAGGTTCCCTACAAAGATAGCCTCCTCTTGGGCTTTGTACAAGGTAACTCATTTCATCTAAGTTCAGCCTCCTCTTAGGCTTCATATAAGAAAACTCATTCATCTGAGTTTAGCCTCCGCTTAGGCTTCATATAAGACAACACTCCCCTGTTGAGTCAGCCTCCTCTTGGGCTTCGTTCAAAAGAACTCCTCATTGAGTTTAGCCTTCTCTTGGGCATCAAACAAGAAAGAGACCAGGATATCTCTTAACAGCCTCCTAATGGGCTTCCAATACAAAGAATCACCCGCGCTAGGATAGAACCCAGAGAGTATAATTTCCCGGTGAAATTGCTCTTGAAATCCTAAGAGGATGGTTTCCCGGTGAAATCCCTCTTAAAGCCAAAGCCAGCCATACCCTATAGCTTTCTCTTGAGCTTCGTACAAGGACCCTCGATGACCCTCGATGACCCTCGGAATGCCTCCTCTTGGGCTAATAATACAAGGACCCATGGGCTTCTTAAAAGCATCCCCTTAATCCAATCAAATTTCTCCTAGAGATTTAGACATCTATCATCTCTATGGAAGAAGTATCTCATCTATCATATCACATACAATCAAAAAAAATTTCAAACTCTTTTCAAACAAAAAACATCTCTTAATCGTAAGTGGTAACACTTGTACACTCAAGCAAAACACCCAATGCTTACAATTAAAAGATTCAATCATTTTTCTTCAAACATCTTTCTAAAACTCGTAAGTGGTAACGCTTGTACACTCAAGCAAAACACCTATAACTTACGACGAAAGATTCAATCCATCAACCTTTCAAAATGTATGTAATGAAATAGATTAGATACATTTTTCATTAAGATGACGTTTGTCTGTCTCTCTTAATAACTTCTCGTTGCTTCCACTAGCGTAAGTGGGAACTACGATTGCTCTGACTTTCTCAACATCCTTTTGAGAATACGTAGGCACAAGGTCTCATCCTTGGCGAGCAAATTTCTTTCTCCCCCAAACCAAACAAACCATAGATCCCTTTAGATCCGAGCTACAAATGCTCTGATTCCCATTTAGAGATATGTATGCAGAAGATCCCAATGATCTTTGCAAGCACAATAATAACGAAACCTAGGATCCCACATAATCTACTCTTTCTTAAAATCCAAAGGAGAAACTTTCCCAATCATAGAAATAGAAATTTAAAACACACAAACATATCAAACATATTCATATATAAAGCTATATATAACTATATATATTTAGGGTGCTCCATCTATTCCCTTTATATAACAAACCCCCTTGCCCGGAATCTCCTCAAATGCGTTACGTCATGTTCACGCTAGTCGTAATGCATATCATATCAATTGAGGGTATTAACGGCTTTCCCCTTTTTCATAATCATTTTTTCTTGTATTGGAAATAATAAAGCTTGATGCTCGCGACAACTTTATAAACAAATCAAAAGAGTAAATCATTTCGAGCTAGAGAATTCGAATTCAGATTCGATTCCCTCGCGCGTCACTTTTTAACGCGAATAGAAAAAATGGCGACTCTGCTGGGGAGTACGTTAAATTTTGATTTTCATAAAAATGTGACTCTGCTCAAGAGCACCAAGCTTTTTTGTTTTCAAAAAGAAAAAAAAAGGGGTTAAGCTTTCATATGTGCATATGTTTGTTTTTTCTTTATTGCGTGTTTTCGCGATTTCATCTGATGGAAAGAAATCCTAACCCGGATTTAAGAAACATTTTAAGATCTAGGTGGAGGTATAGTCCTATTAACTTGTGGGAAGTCTCAGTACTTACTAAGTTAATTTGAGATCCCTCTCTCAGTGGAGGTTGTCTTGGGAGTATTTGTGTTTAGCAAGTATTTGCGAAGACATTTTGCTTTCGAGAGAACTTACGGTCGAGTGGTCAGAGAACACATAACCCATCCTGGCCATTTAGGATGTAGTGCAGAAATTATTCAGGCGTAAGCTTAGAATAATTGTCATGCGAGACTACGATCAGGTGAGTTTTTCTTGAAGAATATTATTGGACTTCGAGTATTCAACAAATCCGATAATATTTCAAAGAGAAGCATTGAGCTCAGATATCGTGAGAACCTGCTTCACGTATGAATAAGCCCTTAGAACTTACCCACGTTTGATTCTTATCGTTGGCCTCATGCTCGTGACTTCGAACACTTGACCGTGTGTATAACCACTAACCATGTTTGTAGCATTCATGCATTCATTAAAAAAACTTCATTTCTCTTCCCATTTCCAAAGAATTTAGAGATTTTTTCTTTGTAAATATTTTAGGTTAGAGTGATGGACGTCAGAGGAAGATTCACCAAGAAATACAGTTTTAGGATTCCTGATGTAGGGAAGTTAAAAGAGTTGGCATCCTTCGTAGAAGATCCCTCGGATTTCAGAAAATGCTATGGAACGCTTTTAACTGTCCTGAACACTAACGTTGATGAAGGACTTCTCAAAACTTTCGTTCAGTTTTACGATCCAGTCTATCGTTGCTTCACGTTCCTTGACTATCAGTTGATGCCTACTGTAACACGGTGAACTGACTTTGTAGGTTTTTGTATCACAAATGTGCGGATAGCAAGAGTCGCCACCGACTTTTCGTTTATCCAATTAAGGGAAGGTAAAAAGTACAGAAAAAGCCCTTCGTTAGATTCGAGTAAGGGAGAAGGTTATGAAAAGGGAAGGTATTAGCACCCCTTTCCATCCGTAGTTATCTACGGGCTCTTAGTTGCTCTTAGATCACTTTAAAAATTGTGCTTTCTGTGTGTTTGACAAAAATGTTTTGAAAAGGCATTTCGCTTTGACTTTGTAATGATTCATGTAGGAATGTATACAAAGTGTTCTAAATGTTTCGCTTTGAAAAGAGTTTGAACTTTGACAAAAGTGTGAGGTGTGAAAAGTATTTTGATAGAGCAAGCAACTAAAAGTCTTATTACCTACTCAGAATTGGTCGTTTTCGTGTTATTTTACATTCCTTTAGAATAGCGCTAGCCATACCATTAGTTGGTAGGTAACTCTAATTGTTGGATGTAAGCGGGATATTCGAAGGGACATCGTATGGTCATAGAAGGCAACTTGTAGGAAGTATCCTAGCACATTCGAAGGGACTATCATCATTTTTCGTAGGCAACAATCGAGGGTCAAGATCATGTATTCGTAGGCGACATCGTGGGTCTATGATCTTTGTATCGAAGGGACTATGATGATTTGTTTTGAAGGTAACGGTGCTAGAATACCTCTACGTTCGAGGGACATGACCATTTGAATTCGTAAGGCAACGAGAGAGAATTAACCTAAGGGGTGCATGTGTGAAAAGAGTGTGTCAATTTAGATTCTTGTTATCTCGAAAATTTGTGGGCTATGTTCAATTTTATCTTGCCATACACGCCTAATTACTAGCAGTTTATAGGGTGCGGAAATTAAAATGCGGAAATATAAAGTGCGGAAAGATAAATCCTACGCTATTACATGGCTTTGGGGCAGATACATAATTTAAACTTGCGGAAAATAAAAATCCTAATTAAACTATTACATCCCATAAGCAGTTACATTATTTGAAAAAAGAAAACGATACAAGAAATAGTCTGAAACGGGACAACCTGCAAGAGAATGAGAAATCGGAAAATACGAGAGGAATCGAATAAGAGGAAAATGTTAGTAAAAATAATAATTTTTAAATGAGAAATATGTTTCATGCTGGAAATAACATAAATATGCTAAAATAATTTTTTGGGATTTTTTGGAAAAGATTTAATAATTAAAAACTAATTAAAAGTGATTTAAATGGTAAATTATGAATAAAATTAAATATGCATGCAAAATAATATTTTTTTAATTTTATAAATTAAATAAACATTTTCTAAAAATAAATGCAAAAGGAAAAAAAATTTTGACAATTTTTAATGCATGAGAAAAATTATGGAAATTAATTAAAATAAATGCAAAATAAAAGAAAATATAGAAAAATATGAAAAAAGTTGAAGTTTTGTAAAAGAAAGATGGAACCGGTCTTGGGGAGGCTCGAACTCGTGACATTGGAGAGCATCTACAAAGAGGAAGCGTTTTAACCACTAGACCATCATGCGTTGGATGTCAAGGATTGAAAACGTGTGATCATGAGCGTACACGCGTCGTTGCTTGGTGAGGTCAAGGCATAGTCAGCTGGTGGACCCCGGTTAATTCAAATGGACGAATCAGACGCCACGATCGTGCCACACATGCAGTCAAGGAGTCCACGCCGGAGTGAGCCACCGGAACCCTAACGCTGGTCATCTTCTCCAGCGAGTTGATTTTCCAACCTGCGAAAATACACGAAATAAACAAGAAAGGAGGACCCTACCACCCTAAATCTAGCCTTCTAAATCCAATGGTGCTATTGGTTTCGGCTAAAAACACTTGTATAAGGCAGTTCGATTCAAACAGCTCGGAATGCCCTAACCATGGCGTTTCGAGTTTCACACGTTTAAGCTTGCATGAGATGGTTTGTTCCTGACCTATTACACATCCTGAGTCCATACAAACACACAAAAAACATTAATAATGCATGAATCTATGAAATCGAATTTGAGAAATATTGCAAACCGGTGATAGTTCAAGGGCACGATCTGGGCGGCCTGGGCTTAATGTAGGAGTATGGATCGGTTGATGGGAACCTCTAGAGCAAGATTGAATGGATGGAACACCTTGAAACTGGCTGGAAAACAAAATTCGATTTTCAAAGAATCTTGAAAAAATTTTGCAAAGTGAGGGCTGTGTATAGGGCTAGGGTTTCCTTTTTTTTGCTGTGCATCTGTCTTGGTATTTATAGAGGGATTTGAGAGAGGAAAAACAAGGCAAGAAGATTTGATTTGGAATGCATTCAATGATTTTCAAATAAAATCAAATTTTTGAAAGAAATTTGATTTTCTCTTTAATGTGTGATCATGCACGAATTTGGCAAGTGTCTTGGGCTTCCTTGGACCTCAAGTTTGATCAAAATCCAATCATCTTGGAAAAATATCTTATTTTCATATTTTATATAATTTAATATTGAATTAAATGGTTTAAAATTCAAAAATAAATTAATAAAATAGAAAATTGTGATGGCCAAGCATTTATGGGTCACAAATAATGTCATGAACAAGTTTGGACCAAAAGATTTTAGGCCCATTTGGAAAATTTTGCATTTTGACCAAAATATCCTTTTGTGCAAATTGTCCAAAATTGCCCAACTTCTGAATAGTGTATCCAGCTCAATTTTCCACATTTTTTGAGTGTTCTTGGACTTTTTGGAAAGCTCTAAGAGTCCTTTAACCAACCCTTTTGGTCTCATCTCAATTGGAGTATCCATGATCAATATATCTTCAAAACAAAATGTTGACTTTTTGTTGACTTTGAAAAGGACCTGTAATGTTTTGATCCATACCTCTTAAATGAAGCATTTTTTGAACATTTTTGTGAGACATGAAGTTGTAGAGAATTTAATTTCCTTCAAAACAAGAGGTGGTGGAAAAATTTCTGAGAAAGTATGAAGAAGTTATGCTCAGTCAAAGTTTGGTTGACTTTTCTCAAAGAAACCCTAATTTAGAAAGTTTGACTTTTGAGCAAATCTTGAGTTTTTCTTGATGAATCATGATCAACCCTTGATCAAATGATGAATGTAACTTCAAAATGAGGATGTTGACCAAAAATCATGAAGTTTGACTGTATGTTGACCACAATTGACTTTTTGTCCAATACAACTGATTTTCAACCATCTGAGCAATTGTCTGAGGAAACTTGACTTGTGAAGCTTGAAACTTGACATGGAGAACATTTGAAGAATATGAGGAGGCATGATGAACATTGGAGATGTTGGAAATCCATTTTGATCTGAGAATCACCAAACCCTAGTTTGGGTAGATTGTCTAGGAGAGGGTTTGTCTGATCAACCCTTGAGGAATCCTTGAATATAGATGTATGAAATGCCTTGAGAAGATGGAGGGCAAATTTTGGGGAATGACAGCTGCCCCTGTTCAATATTCTTGTACTGGAAGGGTTAGATTGGCATGCGTGCCTTTCATGACCGGGAGGTAGAAGATGATTGAACACTCGAGTACACCTGAAAATTTGCACTCGCTGTTGGCGGGAATGGGCTTACGATGCCATTTGAGACCAGAGACTTCACTGGGAATGAGTCGATGCTAGACTCGAGAATGTCGTCTGAATAGGAAAATCGATGGGGATGGGCTTAAGATGCCATCTGGAAAGATCGATGCTGAGGAGTGAGCCGTACGCTAGGCTCTATAGATGTTCTGGATAGTGGAAGGAGCATGGAGATGGGCTTAAGATGCCATCCGGAGGGAGTCGTATGTTAGACTTCGTGCTCATCTTTGAATGAAGCTATTGGTTTATATTAGTTTTTTAACCAAATATGCAGCATTCTGAAAGTGGAGAAATGTTGACAAGTAGTCGGAGATGGGCTTAAGATGCCATCCAAGGAAACTGAGTCGTATGCCAGACTCTGTAGTTGTTGTTGATAATGAGTCAGAATAGTTCTTCGTGCTGACTACCCTGAGGGAGGTAGTAGTTGGCAAAACGTGGATATGTTCCGTGTTGTGCATAGGGTGTTGATCCACTGCTTGTTATCGGAGGATAACTTGTGATCGTTCGGATAGGGTTTCCCGTCTAGCTTCGGGTATTAATCCTGGATCCGTTGTCGGAGGACAACGAGGGCGGTCGTTCAGATAGCTTTCCCGTCTGGATTCGGGTCTTAATCCTGGACCAGTTGTCGGAGGACAACTAGGGCGGTCTTCGATAGTTTTCCGTCGGATTCGGTCTTAATCTGGACCGGTTGTCGGAGGACAACTAGGGCGGTCTTCGATAGTTTTCCGTCTGATTCGGGTCTTAATCTGGACCTGTTATGCTGGTGACTTTCACCTGTTTTGGAGAAAACAAGAGAAAATTTTGATAGAATATTTGTTAGTCTTATGCAGAGTATGATGCATGACGATGCGTATGAATGACATATGCACAAGTTATGACTTTTATGAATAATGTATGAATGATAGATGTTGTGGTATTTCAAAACATATCCATCTTGAAGAAGATGCGAATGTTCTGTTTGGAGATTTCTGACTTCTGTTTGAGGATGGAGATCCTGAGAAGAAAGATAACTTTGATTCCTCCGGTGCACTATCTGACCAAGTTTCAGGCCTAGATATTGTTGAGGATGGTAGAGATATGTTGTCGAGGATCTTGTTTGTAGACCCTGTCGGGGAGAATCTTGGAGGTACTCTACTTGGGATTTTTGTGTAAATCTTGCTGGAGAGTAAATGGCAGTTGCCGGGAGACCGGGTTAGAAGAGTCTGGAGCCCGTTGGAATCTCCGGTGGGAAAAGAAAGATGTAAGTTTCCTCCGTGCACTATCCGACTGTGTTCGGTTTGGACACCGGAGAAAAGGGAATTGTTAAGAGATATCCATGGGATAAATATCTTAGCGGGATGAAATGTTATTGCTCAAGACAAAGCGTAATCCGTTAAGTTGAGTGGAATCATTGCTTGGGACCGAGAACCCATGGGAAGGTTTGTGGTGAGCAACATCTCTGTGGGGATAATGCTCTGCAGGGGAGTGTTTTGGTGACTTTCTTCGTCATCTCGATTCCTGGAGTCTGTAGTAATTACTTTTGCACGTTCATTTTTCGCATGTTTGTGAATAGATTTTTATTGTCAGATGCATATAATCATTCAAAGCAAACATTGGACTTTATGAAAACAACAACAACAGCAAAAATTGTAAAGAGAAAGAAACTTGTATTTATTTGAAATGTGGCGTATGGCCAAATAGTTTGTACACAAGAAAGGTAAAAAGCTATGCGGAAACAATCTCGTTAAGTTCCAACTATGCTAGTACTCATATATTTCAACTATCTCATCTCCTTGCTGTCAGTAGAAAGTGAGTGAATCGATCTTCGCCATTTGATTCTTGAATGCTGATAGTAGTATGGAAGTAGGTGATCTGGACGAGACATAGTCGTACGCTTAAATTCCTAACATTTGCCTAGACTGCCCTTTCGGTTTTCACCAATGATACCCTTTTTTCCCAAGCCGCTTTTCGTGTTTTCGACTTGTCGGTGTACATGTTTTGTATATATCCTTAACTTTGCCCGAACCTTTTGGTTCGCCAGATGCCCTTATTTTTGCCTAGGTCACTCGACCTAGCGGGTCTCTTTCATGCGTAGTATTTTTTGACTATGTTTGCGTTCACAGGGTGTAGGAAGTCTTCACCATCCATGGTGCTAAGTATCATAGCTCCGCCGGAAAATACTGTCTTGACTACAAATGGTCCCTCATAGGTGGGAGTCCATTTGCCCCTGGGATCACCTTGTGGAAGAATGATGCGCTTGACTACTAGATCACCGACTTGGTAGACTCGGTGCTTGACCTTCTTGTTAAATGCTCTAATCATTCGCTTCTGATAAATCTGTCCATGGAAGATGGACGCGAGTCGTTTCTTATCAATCAAGTTAATCTGGTCAAGGCGGGTCTGGACCCAATCGTCTTCACCTAACTCTGCGTCCTGGAGGACTCTGGTTGAGGGTATCTGAACTTCGATGGGTAAGACGGCTTCCATACCGTATACGAGAGAGAAGGGGGTTGCCCCTGTTGATGTTTGCGCTGTAGTGCGGTAACCATGAAGAGAAAATGGTAACATCTCATGCCAATCTTTGTAAGTCACCGCATTTTCTCAGATAATCCTCTTAATGTTCTTGTTGGCGGCTTCCACTGCGCCATTCATCTTAGGCCGATAAGGAGAAGAATTGTGATGCTTGATCTTGAACTGCGTGCAGAGTTCGGTGATCATCTTATTGTTGAGATTAGAGCCATTATCTGTGATAATCGTTTTAGGAGTGCCATACCGATGATAAGATTGTGTTTGATGAATCGAGCCACAACATTCTTGGTAATGATGCAACGAGGTCGCTTCTACCCACTTGGTGAAATAGTCAATTGCCACAAGGATGAAACGATGTCCATTGGAAGCATTGGGCTTGATTTCTCCGATCATGTCAATGCCCCACATTGCAAAAGGCCAAGGAGCTGTTAGGACATTCAAAGGTACTGGAGGTACGTGTACTTTGTCTGCATAACCGCATTTGTGACAAGATCGAGCGAGCGGTGACAATCGACTTCCATGGTGGACCAATAGTAACTGTTCTCAAAATCTTCTTAGCCATGGTGTGTCCAACGGAGTGGGTACCAAATGCGCCGTGTAACTCTTCCATGATACGCTCTGCTTTCCGATCTACACAGCGGAGTAAGCACAAGTCGTGATTGCGCTTGTATAAGATGTCATTACTGAGGAAGAATTTAGATGCAAACCTTCTCAAAAATTTCTTATCATTGACAGATGCCCCTGCGGGATACTCCTGCATTTCAAGATACCTATTCACGTCATAGTACCAAGGTTTCTCTTCTGTATCAAGCTCATAACAATATGCTGGTTCGTCAAACTTATCAATGATGATCTGGGGAGCCTCGTTGTCCCATCTGACCTTGAACATAGATGACATAGTAGCCAATGCGTCTGCCAACTGATTCTCTTCTCGTGGAATGTGATTGAAAGTGATCTCTTCGAAGTAGGGGATCAAACTAAAGAACATGCTCTCGATACGGAATGAGATTCGGATGCTTCGTATCCCACTCGCCCTTAATCTAACTGATCACTAAAGCTGAGTCTCCATACACTTGCAAGAACTTGATTCTTAAGTAAATAGCAGCTTTGATACCCATGATGCATGCTTCGTATTCGGCCATGTTGTTAGTGCAACTGAAACATAATCTAGCGGTGAAAGGAGTATGTCCGCCTACAGGGGATGTAATGATGGCGCCAATGCCATTGCCAAGTGCGTTTGAGGCTCCATCAAAAACCATGGTCCATCGGGATCCTTGTTCAGTCCTTCGTCCGGCCTGGTTCTTCATCGAATTAGTAAAACATCTTCATCCGAAATTAACCGCATAGATCGATAGTCATCTACGGCTTGATGAGCCAAATGATCGGCCACTACACTTCCTTTGATCGCTTTCTGAGAAGTATACTGGATGTCATATTCGGTCAAGATCATTTGCCATCTTGCTATTCTTCCGGAGAGAGCTAGTTTCTCAAATATGTATTTTATCGGATCCATCTTAGAAATCAACAAGGTAGTGTGAGTCAACATATACTGCCTTAGTCGCAGCCCAAGCCAAAGCGTTGCAAGTTTTCTCGAGCTGTGAGTATCTTGTTTCACAGTCGGTAAACTTTTTGCTAAGGTAGTATATTGCATGCTCTTTTCGACCAGACTTGTCATGTTGCCCCAACACACACCCCATTGAGTTCTCTAATACTGTCAAGTACATGATAAGAGGTCTTCCTTCGGCGGGCGGCATCAGGATAGGAGGATGATGTAGGTACTCCTTGATTTTGTCAAAAGCGATCTAGCAATCGTCATTCCATTCTACTACTTGATCTTTCTTAAGTAACTTGAAGATTGGCTCACAAGTAGCAGTTAGGTGTGCAATGAATCTGGCAATGTAGTTTAATCGGCCCAAGAAACCTCTCGACTTTTCCTGTGGAGTCGGCATCTCTTGAATAGCTTTAACCTTCGCGGGGCAACCGGTGTACCACAATATCAATGTCTAAACTCGGCATGTCTTCGTATGACCAAGCAAAAACCTCAATATAGTCTCGTAGCATTTGAACCAACCTTTCTTTGACACTGTTCTCAAGACCCGCTCCTATCTTGATCTCTTTTCTGTCTTCGTCAGTTCCCAGATTCACAACTTCAACTTGCTCTTCGTGTGGCTGTATAACTCGATCTTCTTGATGTCAGGAATGGTAGCTTCAACTGTAAGATCTTCAATGGTCAGAGGGTCTTGCTTGACGCCATGATAGTAAACATCAGCTCCATAATTCCAAGGGATAACTTTGTCAGAGAAATATGGAACTGGTCTTGGAGAAGTAATGATGAGAGGTGCCACTCTAGGCACAGGATCAGCGGAGGAAATCCTTATTGTGTTAACATCAGCATAGTCTTCTGGGAAATCATCACCCCATCCGGTCACTTTAACATCTTCAATAGGAATTTTGTAGCTCTCAGGAACAGTGTACTTCACCATGTAATCATACTTTCCACTTGGCTGTCCCAAGGTATCCCACAGATGGTGCGCTTTCGCATTGTCAATCTTCAACTTAGACATTTCTTCTTACCTTCGCACGGTGGCTTCGAAATAGTATCTCACGGTTATCCATCATGCATTGAACACGTCTTCTCAACCAAGCACCATCCGTGCGATGGGCACCAACGACAATTCTGGGCATCCCGGATTGACACCGGCTTAAGAAATTCTTCTTAATACCATCGAGGAATGGTCAAGTCATCTATGTTGAAAACATAAGTATCTTCACCAACAACATTGGAACTTTTGTCATGGTTAGGCATAGGCGCTTGATCACATTCGAGTCTCAAGGAGGGTCAAACTCAATGCTTAGCTTCAATCATGTCTTCAATCTTGTCTCTTGAGCCCAACAATCATCAAGATTATGTCCGTGGCTATTGGAATGGTAAGCACACTTAGCATTAGGATTGTATCTCGGAGAGGAAGTGTTGACATTCGAGGAGGATCCTCAAGGTAATCACTCGCTTTCAACATGTGATGCAAGGCTTGCGACAATGGCATGTTGATCTTCAAACTGCCTCCGTGGCGCTGCTCGTTACGCGTTGTCTCGCCGAGGTTGGCTTGATGTAGGATTGGAGATCACAACTTCCCCACGATTAAGCGCGGTCGGTCTTGGCTCGGCTTTTCGACCATACACGATTGGTTTCTTTCTTAGCACCAAAAGATCTCTTCGCATTTGAAGATGACTCTACCGAATCTTTCCACTCTTGATACTTCAATCGCGTCAATATCACCGGTGAATCCAAATGAAGAGTTTCCAATCGATGATTGAAGAATGGGCTGTGTTGTTCCATAAACATATCAACCAACTCCCTATTCGACAAGGGTGGCTGAACTCTGCCTGCTAGATCTCTCCACTTCTGAGCATACTCCTTAAACTTCTCATCACGACCCATAGACATACTTTGTAGTTGCATGCGAGTGGGTGTCAATTCAGCATTGTACTCATACTGCTTGTAGAAAGCATCTGCTAAGTTACTCCAAGTACGGATACAATCATTCTCTAGCTGATAATACCACTCCAACTGAGTTCCGGACAAACTCTCTTGAAAATAATGCATCCACAACTTTCTGTCATCAGTGTGAGGGTTGATCTTTTGAACATAGGACTTCAAATGCAACTTAGGGCAAGACATGCCATCATACTTGGCAAAAGTAGGAACTTTGAACTTGGGAGGAATCACAACACCAGGAACAAGACTCAGATCATCAAAATTCAGCCCGGACATCTTCAGGTTTTCCACAGCATTCAGACGGTCTTCAAGTTGTTTGTACTTGTCATCTTCATTAGAGTATTGGCCATTATCATAGTCTTTCTCAGGCTCATGCTGACTACCTTCGCCATCACCCTTGTCACTTTGCTCATCCTCCTTCTTGACACTTCCTTCAGAGAGCTCAATTCGACTAACCACTTTAGGACCACCTTTGTAGCGTCTGCCCATGTTGAGAAGATCAACAACTTCCTGCTTCCTATTAATGGGCTTCTTCAGATCTTCTTGGCCTTGGACCAAGCCGTAAACATCAAAACCGAGCATTTCGAGCACGAGATCTTTGACAGACTGTTCAAGAGCCATTTCTGCTAAAATAAATGGCGAGCAAATGAGAAAACCAATCTTCAATGTACCTGTGATGCAATGTTATGCTATGATATGCAATGTTTATGCGGATGCCATGCAATGTTTTCAAGGACCTTAGAGATTTAAATTTGTTAAACAAGCAATGAACAAACATTTATTAGTACTCTTTTTATTCTTTTTCTTTTTAAGTACAAAAGATAGTTCAAACAAATAAAAGGAAACATATAAATCCTAAAGCTCTAAGTCTCCCATGGGCGCTTCCTCTTGGTGCCGAGGTAGGCGTTGATGCTTCGCTCCTCGTGAAGTAGCTTGGTCAACTCTAGCACTTTCTTCTCACTTGCATAACACTGAGCTTTAAAGGTATCCCTCTCTTCTTTAAGTTGGATCCAAGATCTCTTCAAGTCTTCAAAATCAGTAGGCATGTCGGGATGGAGAACGGTATAGGGTACGTCACCTATAGCAACAGGTTCCATAATTACTGGTAAAACAGGCGTGAATGGCATCATGAGGTTTTGAGCTCGAGCTCGCACCCACTTTTGGTAAGGTTCTCAAGGAATGGAGTTTTGGTGCCCCAAAGTCTTGGTATCGGTCTTCTTTACCACGCCCCAAGCGTGTATAAACCTTCGTCGGTAATTCTGGAGATCGCGGTTGTAGTCGAACACAATATCTTGGAGAAGCATATCATGCGGACCATCTCTTCGAGCAAAACCAAACTGACGTAGAGCTAAAGAAGGGTTATAAGTAATACCTCCCCTTATACCAAGTAGTGGCACATTAGGGAATTCTCCACAACGCTCAATGAATGTGAAGTCCTTTTGAGAGAAAGGATTCCAACGGATATCTGAATGAGAGAGTGACATTAACCTTTGAGACCATCTCAACCTTTGTTCATTCTTCAAAATGGATAGAGGAAGGTGCGAAATAAACCACCTGGAAAGTAACGGTATACAACACATGAGAGTTCCTTGCCTCTTAGTAGTACGAGTGTGGAGAGAATGTAGGATGTCTCCAAGTAAAGTAGGCACAGGATTGCGGGTAAGAAACAACTTGATGGCATTGACATCTATGAATTGATCCGAGTTAGGAAATAGAACCAAACCATAGATTAGCAAGGCCACAATATCTTCAAATGCATGGAAACTCATAACTTTGAGGAATTCTCGGGCTTTCTTAATTAGGAACTTGGAAAGTAAACCCTTGACTCCACATCTGGTTTCCCAATTAGCTTCAACGTCTGAGCGATTTAGGTGTAATGCTGATGCGATGTCTTCGTACCTAGGAACCTTTTCTAAACTGGTGAATGGTATTTGGTCAAGAACAGGTATCCCAAGTAGCTTAGAGAACTCTTCCAAGGTAGGAACTAACTTGATAATCTGGGAATGTAAAGCAATGGTGTTTCGGATCGAAGAACTGGAATAGGACATGCATCATATCTTCTTCAAAACCGGACATAACCAAGTCAAGCAGATAACCATGTCTTTTGATGAACTGAGCATGATCAGGAATTTCTGAAACCAATTCTTTGAGCTGAGAAGGTATACCCATGAAGTTGATTCGGATAGTCTTTCTAGAAGCCATAATTCCCTACAAAACAGAGCAAAGATAAATCCCTAGGTCCTTGAAATAGTTAGAAATGATATGCAATGCGAATGATGTCATGATGTCATGTTTGGCACACACAAACAATTCACACAATGAGCCTAGGTTTAAGGCTTGCAAGAGGTATAGGTGATTACCGTACCAAAAGTTTGAGTTGGTTCATCCTGTCCTATAATAGTAACCGGGTTCTAGGAATCTCATATCATTGATCTTTATCGTAGGCGTTTATTTCAGTATGACTACCAAGTGGTCGACTGAAAATATCCCAAAAGTTTGATCTTAATGAGCGTAGCATCGAGTATCAGCCAACCTCGGTCTACACCAAAGCCGGCCATCTCACTACTTTCTAATGGCCAAGATGGGTCAATTAAGGTTCTAAAAGTTTAGTTAGTGCTTGATGACACCACGCAGAAGCCAAATACTATCCTCAACTTGGGAATAAAGAGTATCAGGACATCCAAAGTGTCACACTAACGTAGCCATCATGTTGACCGTTTTGATATACGTCTAACGGTCGCGACGATTTATTGCTACTTACCTAAAAGGAAACCCGGATCCGGGTGTAGGATCCCCCACAAATATATAACCCAAGCAACCCTTAAAGATAAACAAGCAAGTCAAACAAAAAGCAATAAAAGTTATCTAGAAATCCCTAAGGCATTCTCTTTTTTAGGGTGTCTCCCCGGCAGAGTCGCCAGTTCTGTAACACGGTGAACTGACTTTGTAGGTTTTTGTATCGCAAATGTGCGGATAGCAAGAGTCGCCACTGACTTTTCTTTTATCCAATTAAGGGAAGGTAAAAAGTACAGTAAAAGACCTTCGTTAGATTCTCGAGTAAGGAGAAGGTTATGAAAAGGGAAGGTATTAGCACCCTTTCCATACGTAGTTATCTACGGCTCTTAGTTGCTCTTAGATCACTTTAAAATTATGCTTTTCGTGTGTTTGACAAAAATGTTTTGAAAAGGAATTTCGCTTTGACTTTGTAATGATTTATGTAGGAATGTATACAAAGTGTTCGGAAATGTTTCGTTTTGAAAAGAGTTTGAACTTTGACAAAAGTGTGAGGTGTGAAAAGTATTTTGATAGAGCAAACAACTAAAAGTCTTATTACCTACTCAGAATTGGTCATTTTCGTGTTATTTTACATTCCTTTAGAATAGCGCTAGCCATACCATTAGTTGGTAGGTAACTCTATTTGTTTGATGTAAGCGGGACATTCGAAGGGACATTGTATGGTCATAGAAGGCAACTTGTAGGAAGTATCCTAGCATATTCGAAGGGACTATCATCATTTTTCGTAGGCAACAATCAAGGGTCAAGATCATGTATTCGTAGGCGACATCGTGGGTCTATGATCTTTGTATCGAAGGGACTATGATGATTTGTTTTGAAGGTAACAGTGCTAGAA
Source organism: Vicia sativa (assembly GCA_021764765.1). Classification (NCBI taxonomy): domain Eukaryota; kingdom Viridiplantae; phylum Streptophyta; class Magnoliopsida; order Fabales; family Fabaceae; genus Vicia; species Vicia sativa. The sequence goes on from CM038793.1 coordinate 115,575,025, forward strand.
TACCTCTACGTTCGAGGGACATGACCATTTGAATTCGTAAGGCAACGAGAGAGAATTACCCTAAGGGGTGCATGTGTGAAAAGAGCGTGTCAATTCAGAATTCATGTTATCTCGAAAATTAGTGGGCTATGTTCAATTTTATCTTGCCATACACGCCTAATTACTAGCAGTTTATAGGGTGCGGAAATTAAAATGCGGAAATATAAAGTGCGGAAAGATAAATCCTACGCTATTACATGGCTTTGGGGCAGATACATAATTTAAACTTGCGGAAAATAAAAACCCTAATTAAACTCTTACATCCCATAAGCAGTTACATTATTTGAAAAAAGAAAACGATAAAAGAAATCGTTTGAAACGGGACAACCTGCAAGAGAATGAGAAATCGGAAAATACGAGAGGAATCGAATAAGAGGAAAATGTTAGTAAAAATAATAATTTTTAAATGAGAAATAACATAAATATGCTAAAATAATTTTTTGGGATTTTTTGGAAAAGATTTAATAATTAAAAACCAATTAAAAGTGATTTAAATGGTAAATTATGAATAAAATTAAATATGCATGCAAAATAATATTTTTTTAATTTTATAAATTAAATAAACATTTTCTGAAAATAAATGCAAAAGGAAAAAAAATTTTGACAATTTTTAATGCATGAGAAAAATTATGGAAATTAATTAAAATAAATGCAAAATAAAAGAAAATATAGAAAAATATGAAAAAAGTTGAAGTTTTGTAAAAGAAAGATGGAACCGGTCCTGGGGAGGCTCGAACTCGTGACATTGGAGAGCATCTACCAACAGGAAGCGTTTTAACCACTAGACCATCATGCGTTGGATGTCAAGGATTGAAAACGTGTGATCATGAGCGTACACGCGTCGTTGCTTGGTGAGGTCAAGGCATAGTCAGCTGGTGGACCCCGGTTAATTCAAATGGACAAATCAGACGCCACGATCGTGCCACACATGCAGTCAAGGAGTCCACGCCGGAGTGAGCCACCGGAACCCTAACGCTGGTCATCTTCTCCAGCGAGTTGATTTTCCAACCTGCGAAAATACACGAAATAAACAAGAAAGGAGGACCCTACCACCCTAAATCGAGCCTTCTAAATCCAATGGTGCTATTGGTTTCGGCTAAAAACACTTGTATAAGGCAGTTCGATTCAAACAGCTCGGAATGCCCTAACCATGGCGTTTCGAGTTTCACACGTTTAAGCTTGCATGAGATGGTTTGTTCCTGACCTATTACACATCCTGAGTCCATACAAACACACAAAAAACATTAATAATGCATGAATCTATGAAATCGAATTTGAGAAATATTGCAAACCGGTGATAGTTCAAGGGCACGATCTGGGCGGCCTGGGCTTGATGTAGGAGTATGGATCGATTGCTGGGAACCTCTAGAGCAAGATTGAATGGATGGAACACCTTGAAACTGGCTGGAAAACAAAATTCGATTTTCAAAGATTCTTGAAAAAATTTAGCAAAGTGAGGGCTGTGTATAGGGCTAGGGTTTCCTTTTTTTTGCTGTGCATCTTGCTTGGTATTTATAGAGGGATTTGAGAGTGGAAAAACAAGGCAAGAAGATTTGATTTGGAATGCATCCAATGATTTTCAAATAAAATCAAAATTTTGAATGAAATTTTATTTTCTCTTTAATGTGTGATCATGCACGAATTTGGCAAGTGTCCTGGGCTTCCTTGGACCTCAAGTTTGATCAAAATCCAACCATCTTGGAAAAATATCTTATTTGCATATTTTATATAATTTAATTTTGAATTAAATGGTTTAAAATTCAAAAATAAATTAGTAAAATAGAAAATTGTGATGGCCAAGCATTTATGGGTCACAAATAATGTCATGAACAAGTTTGGACCAAAAGATTTTAGGCCCATTTGGAAAATTTTGCATTTTGACCAAAATATCCTTTTGTGCAATTGTCCAAAATTGCCCAACTTCTGAATAGTGTGTCCTGCTCAATTTTCCACATTTTTTAGTGTTCTTGGACTTTTTGGAAAGCTCTAAGAGTCCTCTAACCAAGCCTTTTGGTCTCATCTCAATTGGAGTTTCCATGCTCAATATATCTTCAAAACAAAATGTTGACTTTTTGTTGACTTTGAAAAGGACCTGTAATGTTTTGATCCATACCTCTTAAATGAAGCATTTTTTGAACATTCTTGTGAGACATGAAGTTGTAGAGAATTGAATTTTCTTAAAAACAAGAGTTGGTGGAAAAATTTCTGAGAAAGTATGAAGAAGTTATGCTCAGTCAAAGTTTGGTTGACTTTTCTTAGAGAAACCCTAATTTAGAAAGTTTGACTTTTGAGCAAATATTGAGTTTTTCTTGATGAATCATGATCAACCCTTGATCAAATGATGAATGTAACTTCAAAATGAGGATGTTGACCAAAAATCATGAAGTTTGACTGTATGTTGACCATAGTTGACTTTTTGTCCAATACAACTGATTTTCAACCATCTGAGCAATTGTCTGAGGAAACTTGACTTGTGAAGCTTGAAACTTGACATGGAGAACATTTGAAGCATATGAGGAGGCATGATGAACATTGGAGATGTTGGAAATCCATTTTGATCTGAGAATCACCAAACCCTAGTTTGGGTAGATTGTCTAGGAGAGGGTTTGTCTGATCAACCCTTGAGGAATCCTTGAATATAGATGTATGAAATGCCTTGAGAAGATGGAGGGCAAATTTTGGGGTATGACACCTACTTTGGAAGAGTACGCACACATCTTAGGTATCTCAGTATCAAATAAAGTGCCTTTCAATTGTTTGGAAGCCATTCCTAAGTCACCATTTATTGCAATAATGACTCACTTAAAGAAATCTGAGATAGACAAAACTCTTAGGACTAACTTCAATGTTCCTAATGGAGAAGGAAAACTCTTAGGACTAACTTCAATGTACCTAATGGAGAAGGCTCTTAACTTATCTGAAGCTGGTAGTATGATAGCATTTGAAGCTGTTTTAGCTTTACTCATCTATGGATTGGTGTTGTTCCCCAACGTTTCGAGTTTCGTTGATATCAACGCCATAAGGATCTTTCTGATTGGAAATCCCGTTCCCACTTTTCTTGGTGACACGTACTTCTCCATTTATCATAGGAATCGTCAAGGAGATGGAACTATCGTGTGTTGTGTACCTCTGTTCTTCAAATGGATTGTCTCACACTTGCCTATATCTCCTATCTTCCGCGAATACAAAGATGATTGGCATTGGTCAAGAAGACTCATGTATCTTACGAACGACGATATCCATTGGTATACCTTGGCAGACAATGAGATGGAAATCATTGAAAGTTGTGGAGAATTTGCCAACGTACCTCTCATCGGTACAAAAGGAGGAATCAACTACAACCCATTCTTGGCGAGACGTCAACTCGGGTACGCGAACTCTAGTAAACCCCTTGGTTTTACAGTGGAGAGCTACTTCTATCATGAAGGGGAGGATTCTCAAGGTTTGAAAGCCAGAATGATTAAAGCTTGGCATCACATCCGAAGGAAGGAAAAAGGTAATGCAAGGAATTGTGTAGCCATGGAAATCTACACTTCTTGGGTAAAGAAAAGAGCGAAGGAATTCCGAATGCCTTATGCTTATGAGGAACCCATGTTCTCAACAGCTTCCAGATCAACAATTTTTCCCTTTGAGACTATGGGAGAATACCAAGAAGCTTTGGCCAATATGAGGCTTGAGAAGGAGGCTTTGGAAGACAAATTCTTTAAGGCTGACCTTGAAAATGAGAAGCTTAAGAAACAGGTCAAAGATCATGAAAAGACACTTTACTTCCAAGATGAATGGCTCATGGAGAAAGATGAGAAGATTCGTCAGAAAGATAACGCGATCAAAAGATACATCAAAGAAAGCTTGAGGAAATGACAACCAGCGATCCTGCTCCTGACAAGTGGAAGAAAGTCATCAGCAAGCTAAAAGCCGAGAAAGCTGAACTAAAAGCTCGCTATGGGAAAGAAATACTGAAGTTGAAGCTACATCAAGCCTTTGGATCTTCATCCGACGAGGACGATTAATTAGTTTAGGTTGTAATTTTATCATTTATTTTATCATTGTATGAGCTATGCTCAAAAACAAAATTGTTGTAATCTTCTTTCAATAATTAATAAAATAAGTGTTTTCCATCCGAATATTTGCCAGGAATTTCTCTTTTAGTATAAATTCTTTGGAAATTATTTTCTCTTTGCATTCATAATCATGCATCATACTTTGCATATCGAGTTTATTGTTTAGAGTCTTATCTTTCGGAATTTTTTCCAGAAAGGGAAAGATCATCAAGCTGTCGTGTCTTAGAGTTTCTCGACCACGCCCACGACCGACATACAATACTGCTCAAAAGAAGGAAAATAATGGAGGGTTTTGAGCAAGAAAATGTTGAGCTTCGTAGCACAGTGACAACACTTCAGGAAGAGGTGGAGAGACTCACTTCTTTGGTAGGTTCATTGGCAACTACGCAAAGTCAGCAAGAAACATTGAGAAGTCAAAATTAAGCGACGATTACAGAGATTAGTACTACCCAGTTTCAAGTGTTGCAGCCAGTAGTCCACTCTTCAGTATGCCAGAAGGTTATCCATGGGGCATGCCTTTCAAATTCGGCATCGGATTTCGTCACCCCACTTCTCAGGTACAAACAACCACGCTTGAAGTGCCTACTTTACAGAACTCAACACTTACTCCACATCATGGAGTAACCTTTCCGCAAGTCACTATGACGGTTTCTCAACCGATCATGACCAACTCAGCTTCCGTAGTGCACACTACTGCAGACGAAGAAGTCTATCATAATCCAGGCGACAACACGAATCCTCGTGGCCAGATGGAGAATCTCCAGGGACAACTTCATAAGATGCAGCTTGAGATTAAAACAATCCGTGGAAAGGAATTGTTTGGGAAGAATGCCCACGATCTGTGCCTAGTTCCTCGCGTAAGGATACCCGCAAAGTTCAAAGTCCCTGACTTTGAAAAGTATAAAGGAAATTCCTGCCCGCAGAGTCATCTTACGATGTACGCCAGGAAGATGTCTACGTACAACGACAATTACCGATTGCTAATTCACTATTTCCAAGACAGTCTCACCGGTGCGGCACTAAAGTGGTACATGGGGCTAGACAGTGCGAATATCCAGACGTTCAATGACCTAGGCGAAGCCTTTGTCCAACAATGCAAATTCAACTTGGACATGGCTCCAGATCGGGATCAACTCCGCTCTATGTCTCAGAAGCAAAAAGAGACATTCAAAGAATACGCCCAACGTTGGAGGGAAATTGCTGCCCAAGTCAACCCACCGTTAGAGGAGAAGGAAATGACCAAGGTTTTCTTAAACACTCTTGGCCCATTTTACTACGAACGAATGATCGCCAACGCTCCCGGAGATTTCACCGAGATGGTAAGCATGGGAATGCGGCTAGAGGAAGGAGTTCGAACAGGATGCCTAACCAAAGAAATAGGGACTTTCAGTGGAACCAAGAAGGTTGGAACTAGTTTTCCAAAAAGGAAGGAACATGACATAGGAATGGTATCCCGAGGGAAACCAAGGAAGAATGTCAGCCGACAACAACAGATAGCTGCCATAGTTCCAATTGTTAATACAAGTTCAAATACAGGAATTGCTCCGCAGTTCCAGCAAACTCAACAGCCTCGACAACAGGCTCAGCAGTTCAATAATCAAAACCGTGCGCCCCGGGTCTCATAATTTGATCCGATTCCAATGACGTACACGGAACTATATCCTGCATTAATAGAAAGGAATCTTGTGCAAACAAGGTTACCACCTCCAGTACCAGAAAAATTACCATGGTGGTACAAAGCAGACGTGTCTTGCCCTTTTCATCAAGGGGCACCGGGTCATGATCTTGAACATTGCATAGCACTAAAAGCTGAAGTACAAAGGATAGTAAGGTCTAATCTTCTCTCCTTCAGAAATACAAATCCAAACGTGCAAGCAAATCCACTTCCCAATCATAGTGGACATACCGTGAATTTGATACTAAGGAATATAGATCGGTATCTTGTCACAGATGTGAATATGATAAGAGAAAGCTTGGTACAACTCCATGATACATACAGTGCAATGGGTGCTTTCACTAAACATGACTACACAGCTTGCAGCATCTGCTTCAAAGATTTTCGAGGATGCCCAACTGTAAGAGCAGATATTCAACGGTTAATAGACATTGGTGATATCCAGATCTTCAGGAACAGAAACGACTATGGCGTAAATATGGTAGGGCATTTTCTGCATGAGCTTTTAGTCTCAAATATCAACTCGGAAATTCCTGAAGTGAACGTCATTATCCCTTGTTTCAACGTGCCTGAGCATGTGGAGATTGAATATAACGGTTCAAAAGTTCCAGAGTCTCCTTTAGTGATCTGTCTACCTGGTCCTGTTCCATACAGTTCTAACAAAGCAGTTCCCTATCAATACAGTGCAACTATGATAGAAGATGGGAAGGAGAAACCCATGCCAACTCTTTCAGTTGATGTTAACATAACTGAGATAGGACGAGTAACGCGAAGTGGACGAGTACATACTCCGTTGCCACCAAAGCCGCCCGTTCTTCCTATTATTAGACAAAATCCAGTTAATACACCTCCCGAGAACCCCACGAGGATTCCCGTTGGTAATACAAACATAAACGTTGGACCGTCTGATGGAACCAACATCAACTCAGATTTCGATGAAATTTTGAAGCTAATCAAGAAAAACGAGTACAGAATTGTGGATCAGCTAATGCAGACTCCCTCCAAAATTTCGATATTATCTCTACTTCTGAATTCCGAAGCCCACCGCGAAGCTTTGATGAAAGTGCTAGATCAAGCTTACGTAGATCACGATATGACTACAGATCAATTTGGTGGAATTGTGGGCAACATAACAGCTTGCAACAATTTAAGCTTCAGTGATGAAGAGCTCCCAGAGGAAGCGAAAGATCACAATTTGGCTCTACATATCTCAATGATTTTCCAATCAGATTCCCTGTCCAATGTACTAGTAGATACCGGCTCATCCTTAAATGTAATGCCAAAAACGACTCTTGCTCGTTTGTCTTACAAAGGAACGCCGATGAAATTCAATGATATAGTGGTAAGAGCCTTTGATGGGTCAAGGAAATCTGTTATTGGGGAAGTCGACCTTCCAATGACGATTGGTCCGCATACCTTCCAAATCACCGTCCAGGTCATGGATGTGCCAGCTGCTTACAGTTGTTTGCTAGGAAGACCATGGATACACGAAGCAGGAGCTGTGACATCCACTCTCCATCAAAAGCTAAAGTTCACAGTAAATGGGAAGCTAGTAACCATCATCGGTGAACAAGCGTTACTAGTAAGCCATTTATCCAGCTTTTCTTTCATCACAGCCAACGAAGTTGAAGGGACGCAGTTCCAAGGACTTTCGTTAGAAGATGAATCTACAAGGAAAAGCAGATCATCTATCTCCTCTTACAAAGAAGCAGCGCAGATAGTGAAAGACGATAATGCTGCAGGTTGGGGACAAGTAATAAAACCTGTCAACAACAAGACAAAGGCCGGGCTCGGGTTTGCTCCAGTATTTCCCTAAAGACAATCAAAGGGATGAAACTTTTCGCCCAATCAGAGAAGTATTCCACAGTGGGAGTTTCTTAAACCTTGTTCTTCAAGAGGTTAATGTTCTTACCGATGAAGGTGATGAAGACGATCTCTCCAGATCTAAAGAGTGGAGCACTTATCTTACCAGCTCTGAATATGTGTCCCAGGAAGAATTGTACGCACCATTGTATCCTCCAACTGACCAGTTCAAAGGCATGTCCCTACAAAAGAATGAGTATGAAAATCCACCTGTCCCTTCTGAAATTTGGGATACCTTGGGAGAACCCAGTGGAAAGTTTGACTACATGGTGAAGTATACTGCACCTGAAAAGCTCAAAAATTAGAATTGAAGACATCCAGCCCACTAGATGGGACGATCCTTTTGAGTATCCAAGTCAACTAGAAGAGTTATACCCATCTTCTCGATCTCATCAACCAATTGAGATTCCGAATGAAGATCTCTGCTTTAACGCGCCTGTGGAGTTTGTTAAACCAAATCTTAACTATCACTACATCAACGTGATTACTGAAGATCAGGGATACGATTCTGGAAATGAATTGGAAAGTGTCGCCGACAATGAGTCTCTCCACTCAGAAGATTGGAGAGTACATCCCCAGAATTCAACACGAATGCCAATAGAAAGTACATATGCTGTATCCCATGCTTCTCAATCTGTCCATCAAGCAGAAGAAGATCGTTTCAGCAGCACAAAAGGCAAGGTCAATCGTCCAGAGTCTTCAAAACCTGTTCGACCAACGACCAAAGTCTATTCAAGAACTAAGCCAAGTGGAAAACTACCCGAGTATCTTAACTTCCAAGGAGTTCGCCACTATTGGAAGCCTGTTGAAGTTCGGACTAATGTTCATAGTTCTAAGTAGTTTATTTTGCATTTGTTTTGAACTCTCGCCTCGCCCAAGGCGAAGAGATGTTTTATAGGGTTTAGCTTTTAAATAATTTCTCTTTGTCTTGCCCAAAACAAATGAGTTTGTATTTTAGGGCCCTGTTTCATATTGTGAATCATAAATAAAAAGCGTTGTTTTGATTCCACATTTTGTGTTTGTTTTTCATTTTTACCTTTTCTTGGAAATGATAATCCTAAAAAACACAACAAAAATCTTCGAAAAATATAATAATAATAATCTGCATACATTTTCACATTAACTTTTTCAAAAAAGAAAGAGAAGAGTTAATTAATCAAATATAAATCAAATATGCAGATGGACAAATCCATTGAACGCGATAACTCTTTGCTCTCTCCCAACTTTGAATTCCCCAGTGAAGTCACCAAGGAAGAAGTTGAAGAAGAGATCCCGGATGAGATTTCTCGACTACTTAAGCACGAGGAAAGAATCATTCAGCCTCACAAAGAGCCTTTGGAAGCAATCAACTTAGGTTCTGAGGAAGACAAAAAAGAAGTAAACATCAGAGCTCTACTCGACAGCAACGTCAAGGGCAAACTGATAGATCTTCTCAAAGAATATGTTGATGTGTTTGCTTGGTCTTACCAAGACATGCCAGGTTTAGATACCAGTATCGTGGAGCATCACTTGCCATTAAGACCGGAGTGTCCACCAGTTAAACAAAGACTGAGAAGAGTTCACCCTAAAATGGCCGACAAAATCAAAAAGGAAGTTCAAAAGCAGCTCGACGCAGGTTTCCTGGTCACTTATGAATATCCTCAATGGCTAGCCAACATAGTGCCTGTCTCCAAGAAAGACGGAAAGGTCAGAATGTGTGTTGAGTACCGGGACTTGAACAAAGCAAGTCCAAAAGATGATTTCCCACTACCGCATATCGACATGCTAGTGGATAGCACTGCAAAGTTCAATGTCTTTTCCTTCATGGACGGTTTCTCTGGCTATAATCAGATCAGAATGGCTCCCGAAGACATGGAGAAGACATCCTTCATCACGCCATGGGGCACATTTTTCTACAAAGTAATGTCGTTTGGATTAAAGAACGCAGGTGCAACTTACCAAAGGGCAATGACTACTCTCTTTCATGACATGATGCACAAAGAAATTGAAGTCTACGTGGATGACATGATAGCAAAGTCAGACACTGAAGAAAAACATATAGAATATCTCTTGAAGTTGTTTCAGCGGCTAAGGAAATTTCAGCTTCGCCTGAATCCTAACAAATGCACCTTTGGGATAAGATCTGGAAAACTCCTAGGTTTCATCGTCAGTCAAAGAGGTATTGAAGTTGACCCTGACAAAGTCAAGGCAATTCAAGAAATGCCAACGCCACATACAGAAAAGCAAGTAAGAGGATTTCAAGGACGGTTGAATTACATCTCCAGATTTATCTCTCAAATGACTGCTACCTGTGGGCCGATATTTAAGCTTCTCCGCAAAAATCAAGAGGTTGTGTGGACAGAAGATTGCCAAAAAGCGTTTGACAGTATCAAGGAATACCTGTCAGAACCTCCAATACTGATTCCTCCAGTCGAAGGAAGACAGTTAATCATGTACCTTACCGTGTTAGAAGATTCCATGGGCTGTGTACTTGGACAGCAAGATGAAACCAGTAAGAAGGAGCATGCCATTTACTACTTGAGTAAAAAGTTCACAGACTGTGAAACTCGTTACTCCATGCTCGAGAAAACATGTTGTGCTTTGGTGTGGGTTTCAAAACGTCTCCGCCAATACATGATCAATCACACGACTTGGTTAATCTCCAAAATGGATCCAATCAAGTATGTCTTTGAAAAGCCTGCCTTAACAGGAAGAATTGCTCGATGGCAGATGCTATTATCTGAATATGACATCCAGTACCGTGCCCAAAAAGCGGTCAAAGGAAGCATTCTTGCCGATCACTTGGCTTATCAACCGATTAACGAAACCAATCTCTCAAGTTTGACTTTCCTGACGAGGATGTCATGTACTTAAAGATGAAAGATTGTGACGAGCCGCTACCTGAAGAAGGTCTTGATCCAGAATCTAGATGGGGCTTAATCTTTGATGGAGCAGTTAATGTCTTTGGCAATGGAATTGGGGCAGTCATCATCACTCCCGAGGATTCTCATATCCCGTTTTCCGCCAGATTGCTGTTTGATTGCACCAACAATATCGCAGAATATGAAGCTTGTATCATGGGTATCGAAGAAGCCATCGACTTGAGGATCAAGATCCTTGACATATATGGAGATTCAGCCCTTGTGATCAATCAAATCAAGGACAAGTATGAAACTCATCATCTTGGTTTGATTCCCTACAGAGATTATGCAAGACGTTTGTTGACTTTCTTCAACAAAGTTGAACTGCATCATATCCCTCGAGATCAAAATCGAATGGCAGACGCCTTGGCCACTCTATCTTCCATGTTCAAAGTCAGCAATTGGAATTATATGCCTAAGATCCGTATTAGACGCCTTGAAAGACCTGCGTATGTATTTGCAACTGAAGCAGTTTTCTTCAAACTCAGGAATACCCACCCGGGGCATCGTACAAAGATAGGAAAACTCTAAGGAGGCTTTCTAGAAATTACTTCCTGAATGAAAATGTGCTATAAAAAAGAAACTTCGACATGGTCTTGCTCAGATGCGTGGACAGACACGAAGCAGACATGATAATTCACGAAGTGCATGAAGGATCCTTTGGAACCCATTTAAATGGGCATGCAATGTTCAGAAAGATCTTGAGAGCAGGATACTATTGGATAACAATGGAATCTGATTGTTGTAAACACGTCAAGAGATGTCACAAGTGTCAGATCTACGCAGATAAGATCCACGTGCCACCAACTCTACTCAATGTTCTCTCTTCTCCGTGGCATTTCTCCATGTGGGGCATCGACATGATCGGGACGATCGAACCAAAAGCGTCCAACGAACATCGTTTCATTTTAGTGGCTATTGATTACTTCGCCAAATGGGTCGAAGCAGCATCTTACGCCAACGTCATAAGATAAGTGGTTGTGAGGTTCATCAAGAACAACCTCATTTGCCGATACGGAGTTCCAAGTAAGATCATTACAGACAATAGATCGAACTTGAACAACAAAATGATGAAAGAATTGTGTGAGGAATTCAAGATTGAGCATCATAACTCATCTCCTTACCGCCCAAAGATGAATGGCGCCGTTGAAGCTGCCAACAAGAACATCAAGAAGATCGTTCAGAAAATGGTCATCACCTACAAAGACTGGCACGAAATGCTGCCATTTGCTCTGCATGGGTATCGTACTTCAGTATGCACTTCAATAGGGGAAACTCCTTTTTCTCTAGTATACGGCATGGAAGCAGTGCTCCCCGTAGAATATGAGATTCCGTCAATGAGAGTTCTCATGGAAACTAAGTTATCTGAGGCCGAATGGTGTCAAAGCGACATTGAACTTCAAGAAAAGTGTTTGACCGCTCGTGTCATGGATGCTATATCAAAGAAGGATGAAGAAAGCTTTGACAAAAGGTCCGACCTCGTGAATTGAGAAGGTGACCTCGAGCTTAAAAATATTTCGCTTTTCAACCGATTCTAGGGAAAATGGACTCCTAATTACGAAGGCAAAGAAGCTTTTTCGGCGGTGCTATGATTCTCAACCATGGACGGTGATGAACTGATGAATCCCGTGAATCGATGATCAAGAAATACTTTGTCTAAAAACAAAAAGAACTCGGTAAGTCGAAAAAAAGGCGGCAAGCAAAAGGAGCGTCTCGGTGGACTGAAAACCTGAAAGGGCGGTCCAGGCAAAAATTAGAGACAATAAACAGAAATTATCCTGATAGATTGAAAACCTAAAAAGGTAATCTAAGCAAAAAATAAGGATACAAAAAATGACAAAGTAATCGATTTTATTAATCAAGAATCTTCCATCAACGGATCTTCAATCAAATCTTCTAAAGCAACAAGCACAGTTGGAATTCAAAGTTGTTAGGGATAATAGCGGTTATTTGCTTTCAATGTAGCCTATTCCCAATAAATTATCATTTCCAACTTTTGTAAATAGCTCATGGAATCACGCCTTTGGCTGATTACCATTCTATCAATAAATTTGAGCCTTGTGCCTTTTTGTTTGCAATTGTTACTTTATTCTGTTTTGCAAAATAACGCTTTTTATTGTGAAAATCACTTTTTGAAACTAAAAAGGTTTTAAATGAAATTTTTGAAATAAAAGTGAATTTTCCTTTGAATTATGAACACAGAAGGAACTTCAACAGTTTTCTCCATAAGTGTTTCGATCTCTGAAAGATAGAACAACTGCTACATAAGTCTTTTTCTCCTCAGCAGAGATTATCAAAGGACGACATTCTTATACAAAAAGAATTCCCAACAAAGTTGCCAATGAATTGCCTTTTCTGAAAAGTTTAAAGCATGCAATTCAGATTCATCATCAGTAAAGTCTACACCATGGCTGCGGATTTTGCTGAGTATTTGTTTGAACTGTGACGTATTCTTTTTCCCAAATACCCTTTTTGTTGTCTTGTCAAGTATCGTCAGCATGCATATGACATTCATGACATTAATACATAATAACATCATTAATGCATTCCTGCATTTCTCAATGTTTGTTTCCATATCACTAGTTTAGATTACATTTACTCATGTGGGTATGTCATATCTCCAGTAGATTATCCCCAAGCAGAGAAATACAATTTTCTCTATCATATTCCCCAGCTGAGAGCATTCCTCATTGGGAACAAAGTCTTGATTGACTATTTCTTTCCAGTTCATTCCTGGATAGAATCTCGTCTCTAATCAACTCAGGATTGGATTTCACAAGAAGAAATCTACCTGCAAACAATAAGCAATAGCCTCGACATCTGAGCTGCTTATTTCCTTGTCATCTTGAAACTTATCATAAAATGATTGTTCTTCTCACCAAGTTCAAATTATGAAAGTTCAAGAAATCTCGGCAGTTGTCTTTCTGTCTAAAGAAAACCTGTGTCTTTTCAATCAAAATGCCCGCATCTTCTCAAAAAGAGAGATTCCCGGCAAGATTGTAGTTGTGAAAATAGAAACTCATTTGAGGTCTATTTTCAACTTTGACTGCTATTCACAAAGCTGAATATTAAGTTTTTCTCAAAAGAATTACCTCGTTATAGTTATCACTTCGCTGATAATTGGTAATATCTTCAGAGCTCATTACCATAAACTATCACAAGGATGATAATTTGTAATATCATTTTCACTTACCTTAAACATCGTCACAAGGCTGACAGAAGGTAATTTTCTCGTTTCCAAAGCGAAACAGATATTCACATGCATTGTGAATCTATTTTCCCAGTGAAACATATTGCTTGTTTCCCAACCAACAGGATTCTCCTTTCTTAGACAGGATGAGTTATCCTCACAAAATCTTTCCCCATCATATCAATCTTTGATATATCTTGGGTGAACTTTCTGCAATCATTTTGCATCATCCGCATTTTTTGGTATCTTAGGTCCAAAATTTGCGTATTCTGATATTTAAGTCTCTTCACACCCATCGAGACGAAGATCTTCATCTTCATATCTCAGGTTAAAACAACTTAAATAGGGGCATCTGTCATACCCCAAATTTTGACCTAATATACCACCTTACATATGCATCACTGCATCACTGCATCACTGCATCACTAACAGTTCAGAACAGAATTAATCGGGTGTGGCTTCTACAGGTCACAATCATGGTTTCACAAATTTTTCATCTGATTCTAGAGGCAATCAATTAGGGTTTGAGTTTCACTCACCTCAATTGATATGTCTTGATCAAATGATCAACCTCTGATCTTCAGATATCCAATTTTTTCTCATGATCTATCAAGGATCGACCAATTAGGGTTTTCATCGAGGATAAGCAATCACTGATTTTCTGATCAATGAATGACTTTTTTTCCTGGAGATTGATCTTTATATCTTCAATACAACATGTTGACCTAATTTCTGGATTCAAAACATCACAGAAGTTCACAATTTTCATCAGTCAATTTCTGGATCATCTGATGAAATTTCATCTGCACTGAAAAGTCAAACTTTGACTTTTGGTCAACTTTTTCAAGACAAGACTTTTTCAATCATCAAAATACTTCAAATGATCCATCATGATCATTAAAAATCAAGAAATTTGGAAAAGTCAACAAAAAGTCAAAATTTTCAACACTTAGAAAATTTCACATTTTTTCCTACTTTCATGGCACTTTTTCACATAGTTCCATTTGGAATTAGAAAAAACTCAAAACATGAAAGATGTAGCCCTTGAAACAAGCTTTCCAAAATGTCCAAAAACTTGCAAATCCATTGTGTCTAGCTATACTTTTGATTTTGAAACATAGAGCTCCAAAAGTCATGGTTTTCAAGTACAACCTTCAAAATTACAAGTCATTTTTTTGCAAAATCTCCTTCTAGAAGCCTTGTCACTAATTGGAGATAGGCTAGAGCTGATAAAAATCAGTTGAGAGGTAATTATGATGGAGATAAGATCAAGTTAAATTTAACCATGGTTAAAAGGAAGGTTCCTTTTGTATTTATGACAAAAATGACTTTCTTGCCCTCTAAGGCAAGTTGTCCAAATCCAAGCCAATCTTCTTTGCTTGCTAATCTGATTTTTTGATCTATAAATAGAGGTCATGTTTGCCATTTGAAAATACACCAAAGCCATGCCAAAACAAGCTTTCTCTTTTCTTTCTTAAATTTCAAGTAACATAGTTCAAAGTTAGAATTCTTGCATTTTTCAGAACTTGTGAAAAACCATGAGAGATTTGGTGTCTAACATGTCTTAAAATCACTATGTAACTGGTTTGAAACTTAAAATCAACACAAGAATCACTAAAAACCAGAATTTCTTTTCATATTTCAAAACTTGCAAAAATTGCCTTAAACTTCAAAACTGATATTTGGCTTGAGCTAGTTGTGGTTTGATCATTCAAACATCATCCATACATCTCATATGAGTGATACAAATCAGCTTGTTTGAACTGTAACACTTCCAAAAACGGATTCGACTTTCACTTCACGCATATGCAAGTGGACTTGGTCAGAATAATTCAAGTTGATTCAAGGCAAGCAGAGCATCCTCACACGTTCCCTGAAGCTCACTGGTGCTCCAGCAATCCTTAAACATCAACTGTAACAGGAGGTAAGTGACTCAACTTCGAACTCCTTGATTTCTTATTTCCAGTTCAAAAAACTCTTGGTCGTTTTGTTTCCGCACCTTCACTGATCATTAACCCTAAACTAATTGCTTGAATCCATGTCCATACACGATTTTAATTTGATTTTAAAGAACTAGGGTTCTTCGTGTATTCTGGAAATTTAATCATGTTAAACTAAAAATAAATGAAATTAACCCACATCATCATGTTCCTGGTTCAATTTCGATCAAGTTTGATGTTTACATCGAGCAATTTCATTGAGAAACAAAGAATCCATGGCTGATTGAAGGATCGAGGAAGAAGAAGATGAGTTCGCGCGTTTTTTCAAATTCAAACATTTAGTTTATAATATAATAACATGAAGTTGGATATATGAACGGATGTATTGCCGCCCCAGCGGTTGCAAGCTCACTCTTAACACTTTGCCTTGCCACGCCTTGCCCAATGGTCCCGGGTTCGAGTAGCCTTGGGACCATTTTTGCCAATCTTTTTTGTTTTATCTTCACATTTTTTTCAAACTTTGACTTCTTCAAAACCCAATAAAAACTCCTCATTTTGAGGTGATTTTTTGCACACGTGTCACTTAACATACCTATTTTAGGATAATGTCAAAAAAATTCAAAAATACTTTCTTTCGATTATATTTTTATCGAGCCGAAAACGATACGTCTTGAGTACTTTTCAAAGCACTTTCAAAGACGTTTCTTTCAAACTTTCGAAGCCCGAAACTTTTTCCAAACTTCTTGTAAGTATACTTCATCTTTCAAAAACACTTTCAAGATCTTTTCAAAACATTTCAACAAACTTACACTCTTTTTTCCATGATCGTTCCGATTTGAAGATAAAACCAAACTCGTTTTTCCTCGAATTTCATAACCGATCATGGGCCTCCCTCACGGTGTAAGTCCGAAAATTCTTTTATGTACATACCAAATTCTTTTATGTACATACCAATTTTTTACTTGTACATAACACAGACGTCTTTTGTAAATATTCAAGTACAGACAAACTTCGATCGTTTGTTTTCGTGTCGCTTGTATATACACTGAATACCATTGGTATTAAAAGGAGCATTATTCCCGGTGAAACTGCTTTTAAACCAATGGGCCTCCCTTACGGTGTAAGTCCCAACCCTCCTATGTACATCCACATCTCCTTGTACATAAATACTCATTCGTGTACATATTCATTCCCTCGTACACATTCAAACTTGTAAATAATCAAGTTACGCTCGTTTCAAACGCTTTACACACACTTGTTTACATTTCTTTCATAAACTCTTGTAAATAAACATCATGCATTTGTTTATATTTCCTTCATAAACTCCTGTGAATAAACTTCATACATTTGTTTATATAACTGTCTGGTTATAACATAACAACTAGTCTAACCATTAGGTTCCCTACAGAGATAGCCTCCTCTTGGGCTTCGTATAAGGTAACTCATTTCATCTGAGTTCAGCCTCCTCTTAGGCTTCATATAAGAAAACTCATTCATCAGAGTTTAGCCTCCGCTTAGGCTTCATATAAGACAACACTCCCCTGTTGAGTCAGCCTCCTCTTGGGCTTCGTTCAAAAGAACTCCTCATTGAGTTTAGCCTTCTCTTGGGCATCAAACAAGAAAGAGACCAGGATATCTCTTAACAGCCTCCTATTGGGCTTCCAATACAAAGAATCACCCGCGCTAGGATAGAACCCAGAGAGTATAATTTCCCGGTGAAATTGCTCTTGAAATCCTAAGAGGATGGTTTCCCGGTGAAATCCCTCTTAAAGCCAAAGCCAGCCATACCCTATAGCTTCCTCTTGAGCTTCGTACAAGGACCCTCGATGACCCTCGGAATGCCTCCTTTTGGGCTAACAATACAAGGACCCATGGGCTTCTTAAAAGCATCCCCTTAATCCAATCAAATTTCTCCTAGAGATTTAGACATCTATCATCCCTATGGAAGAAGTATCTCATCTATCATATCACATACAATCAAAAACTTTTTCAAACTCTTTTCAAACAAAAAACATCTCTTAATCGTAAGTGGTAACGCTTGTACACTCAAGCAAAACACCCAATGCTTACAATTAAAAGATTCAATCATTTTTCTTCAAACATCTTTCTAAAACTCGTAAGTGGTAACGCTTGTACACTCAAGCAAAACACCTATAACTTACGACGAAAGATTCAATCCATCAACCTTTCTAAATGTATGTGATGAAATAGATTAGATACATTTTTCATTAAGATGATGTTTGTCTGTGTCTCTTAATAACTTCCCGTTGCTTCCACTAGCATAAGTGGGATCTACGATTGCTCTGACTTTCTCAACATCCTTTTGAGAATACGTAGGCACAAGGTCTCATCCTTGGCGAGCAAATTTCTTTCTCCCTCAAACCAAACAAACCATAGATCCCTTTAGATCCGAGCTACAAATGCTCGGATTCCCATTAAGGGATATGTATGCAGAAGATCCCAATGATCTTTGCGAGCACAATAATAACGAAACCTAGGATCCCACATAATCTACTCTTTCTTAAAATCCAAAGGAGAAACTTTCCCAATCATAGAAATAGCAATTTAAAACACATAAACATATCAAACGTATTCATATATAAAGCTATAGATAACTATATATATTTAGGGTGCTCCATCTATTACCTTTATATAAAAAAACCCCTTGCCTGGAATCTCCCCAAATGTGTTACGTCTAGTTCACGCTAGTCGTAATGCATATCATATCAATTGAGGGTATTAACAGTTTTCCCCTTTTTCATAATCATTTTTTCTTGTGTTGGAAATAATAAAGCTTGATGCTCGCGGCATCTTTATAAACAAATCAAAAGATTAAATCGTTTCGAGCCAGAGAATTCGAATTCAGATTCGATTCCCTCGCGCGTCACTTTTTAACGCGAACAACAATGACCAAGTTATGATCATTTGAAGTCATACAAGATAGATGATGTATTAATCTAGAGAGCTTGCAATCATAAACCTTCAAATCAATCTTCACATAAATTAACATCCTTGAACCAAATATTATACATGTTATAAATCCTATTAAGAGTCCAATGGCTTTAGGATCATTCCCAAATTTTACACAACTATGAAGATATGACCCTCAGAAGTCCAAAACCCTAATTCCAATATAAATGGCCATGGCATGGAATTTTTTCAACTTTGATGATCTTCTTCACATATGGAGCACACACACACTCAAGATGAGAGAACATATTAGATGCCAAGAGGAGTCCTTAATGAGAGAAAACACTTCAAGGCATGGAAATAAACACATGAACCTATAAACCTCTTGAATAAGAAACCTTTGCATCATCCACCTACATCACAACATCTAGAGGGAAAATAATATATACATTATGATTAATCAAGTATCAATAATTATACACAAAAACATATACAATCAAGGTGTTTGGTGATCTCCCAAGGGCAAACCCAAAGATAAGAGAAAGAGAGACCAAATTTGTGATCTTTGTGCAATGCAATGGCATGAGATATTAGAGAGTCTTAGAGGCAAATATTGGAGTAAAACAATACCCAAATCATGATTATCAATGAGAATCACTTTACAACACCAAATTCAACGGTTATCACATCATTTCATCATATACAAACAATCAATTTATGAATCAACGCATCCACACAAAAAACTCAACTCATGAATCAATAAACCCACACAAAACAATCATACAATCAAACCCCACATACCTAAGATTATACTACCCTTTAGAGATTTGGAACCTCGCCCTTACCTTGGATTGAAGGTTTCTCCTAAGCTCTTGGTATGCCTATAATGGAGTTTCCTCTTCTTTCCCTAATTCCTTGCTCCTTCTCTTATCTTCTACTTTCTCCTTACTTTTCACGATACAACTAATGGGAATTCAAATCCTTATTTCAACTTATAGTTACTTCAACCCTTAATATTAGTTTATGTCTTCTATCCTCACTTATTCTACCAAAAGTACCACATTTCCCTTGTCATTATTCTACTAACTATCTTATTTTAATTATTAAAATAATAATGAAATAATTAGTAGCAACTTATATTTTCTAATTTTTTTTCTATTATTTCTAATAAAAATTCTAAATTTAATAATTTATCAACAAATTAACAATTCCAAAATACTCTCAACAAGCATTAAATATGACACTACACCATACATAGCAGTGTCAAAACATATCATTTAACACACCATTTATCAGATAATTTCTAACTACACAATTAAATAATTAATTAATTAATCGGGGCATTACATTGGGTTGGGAATCTGCTATTCTAACTTGTTGTTTTTGCTATGTTGTGATGTTGGTAATTTTGTTGAGTTTGTACTTGTTGTACTTTTGCTTTTCAAACCTCTGTGTACCAAAAACCAAGTGCTTTTGTGATTTACAATAGGCTTAGGCCCTTGATTAGACTTTGAATTCTGATATGAAGCTTTGATTGGGCTCGAACATGATTGGAAATCATCCCTGTATTTTTTATTCCTACACCAAACCCTAATGATGAATTGTAAAATCTTTTAAAATTCTACATTCTTGTTTCACTTTGAATAACCATGTGCTAACATACTTTCTTTTCTTGTTCATGTCATGTGCAATGGTGATATGGAGAGTTGGAAAAGAGACTGTGGCTACTTGAAGAAGGTGGTTGGTTAAAATGGTGAACTTGGCATGAAGTGGATGCTTGGGGAGTTTGGCATGAAGAAACAAAATTTAGGATCAAGACCATAGTTCATTTTGGTTTAGTTCACAGGGAAGTTGTCATGAGTTATTTGTGTAATTGGTCTAATCTTAAAGATAGGTTAAGAAACTTGCGCTTTTGTAATGTTGACAATGTAATGTTGAAGTTTCAAACCTATGGATTTTGAAACGTTCTTGTGACATGAACTTTAAGCCATAGAACCTTTGATGATGCAATTTGAACATGTTGTAAATTTGAATTGTAATGAAATTTTATGTAACTTTGAATTCTTGAGGATAAAAGAATCGATTTAGAATATCGTAACTAGCATCTTTCTTGAAATCTTGAGTGAACTTGATTATAGGATACCAATGTAAAACTTATGAACCTTGAATTGAAAATTGAGCTTTGTTACGATTCATATGCATTTTGAAAAATTTAAATTTAAATCCATTTGGATTCCTGCTTAGGAATTGATAAGAGAAAGAAAATAAATACTTGGCAACTTGATATCAATGTGTCCTTAGAACCATAGTGTGTATTTCTTGTTTCATGAAACCATTAGGTCCTTGATTCATGAAATCAAGAGACTTGTCATCGAGATGAAACCTCTTGATACTTTGTCTTATTTTCATTGCAAGCACCTTGAATTTGAATGATGAACAAAATTTAGAATTCACGAGCCTTGAAAACTTAAGGACTACGTTTTTTTTCTTTTTTGTTGTAGACTTGGAAAATAATGCTTTAAAATTTTCAAAAAAAAAGCACTTTAATTTACACATTGACATACGTGACATCCCTTTATAGCCCAAAGAATCCAAGATGCTTCCCTCCATTTCAACTTTGAATTTGAATTTGAATCCAAGTCTAAACATTTGTAATACTTCTTCTAAAGCATCCCTTTTTAATAATTCGAATGAATCTTATGTTCTTAACCTGAACTCCATCTCTTGAGTAAAAATTCAAAAGCACCACTTGCAACAATAGTGCATTGATAGGTCACTATTCCACTACTTCTCTGAACTTATTTCGGTATAAGTTTGTCAATTTTGTGACATTTTAGTTCATTGCTTTTCTTGTTATTGTCTAAGTGTCGTTTTCGTTTGCGAATGTTTCTTGTGTAGATTTTATTTTAATTTCATGTCTATTTAGATACTTTTGATGTTCTGGTTTGGTAGTGTGTGGCAGCTCAAGTGCAGGTTGAAAAGTTAGAAATCAGTGCATGCGAAAAAGGAAATTCTCAAGTCCAAGGGACCTGACACGGCCACCAGTGTCACCTGACACGGGCCTTGTTGGGAGGAATATGAAAGAAAAGGAGAAAACAAGTCCCATGGTGTTTGACACGGGAGCCTGTAACACCCTTCTAAAATACCCAGCAATTATATAACAAATTCAGAGTTTAACATGTACAAAAGGGCATCACAATTCATCAAAAATAAAATTCATATACTGTCATGCTTTACTGAAGAACATAAATAAAATAATCATGAAAGAAACATGTTCTACACAGCAGAATTATTCTCAAATCTTGGATAAATTCAAAACCAACAAAACTTCAAGGTCAACAACGCCTTAGTTCACAATAATCTACGAGCATAAAGCTTCAATCTGAAATCATCAAAGTAAGGGTGAGACTTCATCATAATTAAAATGCATTATAAATTCATCAAAACAACAGAAATCCATAAGTTATCAGTCCACCCTCTTCAACATAATCAGATTCATATCAAAATTTAAGTCATAACATACATCATACACAACAACAAGATTATAACACTGGAAACCATCCTGGCATGTCATAATCCATAAAAGATGCAATGCAAGACAATATGCATGTGGTACCGACAGTGATGAAACCTCAACGCCCATTCCAACTCGGAAACGAATATTGGCCAACTCACTAATTCCACACAATGAGAATTAGCTACCACCAAATGTATACGCATGCACATTAACAGCATGTAACATTCAAAAATACATGATATCGACAAAAATCATGAACATTACCAATAGCATAAACATACAAGCAATTACTCATCAACCAGTAATGCCATCATCAACACCAACACATAATAACCATCAACAACATACTCAAGTATCAACATATACTCAATACGACAGTACAACATCAGACTAATCCCATACACCAAGTATACTAGGTATAACAACCACAACATCGGAAAACTAACACTTCCCCATTTAAAACCAATTAATTATTATTTTCTCATTTTCATTAAATAGATCATTTAATTTAGAGAATACTGTCCAAAACGACGATTAAAACGGACTTACGGTTTGAAAGATACGATTTTTCAAAGTTTGGTATTTTTCATAAATGCTACAATGCTACCCGGTTCCTCCTAAGGAGAAACCGGTTCCCACACAGTGTGAAAACGCGCTCTCTGGATTTTATACTGGAAACCCGATTCCTCCCCAGGAGTAACCGGTTCCCAACATTTGTAAAAATACAACTCCCTGGAAAATGTACCAGGAACTCGTTTCCTCCCAGGAGGTAACCGGTTCCTGTATAGAAATCAGTTTCCTTTGAAAAATTTACTCTGGGAACCCAATTCCTCCACAAGAGTAACCGGTCCTCAGACACAGGATTTTCCTCCTCTCTGGAAATTACACCAGGAACCCGGTTCCTCCCACACAGGAACCGGTTCATGCGACCTGCAGTAGCAGAAAATGCAGTTTGATAGTATGCTTGCTTTCTCAATTCTATTTCATCCATCCATGTACGACCCAACACAACAATTATCATCCAAATCAACCAATACTCATCAAGATCATGCAATATAACATATTTAAACCATACACAATGAACCTATAACATTGATTTACTCCAATTCACATAATTTGGAAATATAGGGTCAACACACACAAACCTAGAAAATCCTAAATTGAGATTTCTAACTACTCATTCCATTATACTGATCCCAAAATCTATAAGGCATAACAATTAGGAGAAATCACCCCTTACTTGTGATAAATTCTTGAATTTTGGGACTCTTTGGTTCTTCTCTTCCTTGCTCTCTCTGCACTTTTCACGTACGATAAAAATCCCAAATGCTTCTCACTTTCTCTTCCTTTCTTTTGTTCCTTATTATTCTAAAATAATAATAATAACAAATAATGGGATTAGAGCCTTTTACTACACACACACCCACTGTATCTTACACCACAGTCCAACTTTTCTCTTTAATTACCCAATTCCAATAATTCCAAAAATACTAATAATTTAATTTTTTAATTAAATAAATAATTAAAACTCAAATTATTTAATAATCAAAATATTGGGGTGTTACAACTCCCCCTACTAAAAAGAGTTTTCGTCCTCGAAAACATACCTTAGACGAAAAGTTTGGGATAAGAGTCCTTCATCTAACTCTGCAATTCCCAAGTGACATTACCACCAGCTAGTTATCCCCAAGCTACCTTTACCAGAGCTATCTCTTTACCCCGCAATTGCTTCAACTTCCGATGCTCAATCCTCATAGGCAATGTTTCAACAGTCAGATTATCTCGCACCTGTATATCATCTACCTGAATCTCATGAGACGGATCCACAATGTATTTCCTCAATTGTGATACATGGAATACATCATGCAAATTCGCAAGCGACACCGGTAAAGCAATCTGATATATCAAAATTTCCAACTTTCTTCGTAATCTAAAACGGATCAATAAAACGTGGAGTTAACTTCTTTGACTTCAAAGCTCGACCAATACCAGTCATCGGAGTAACTCGGATAAATACATGATCTCCTTCACTAAACTCGAGATTCTTCCTTCTCTTATCATGATAACTCTTCTAACGAATATGAGAAGTTCTCATCTTCTCCTGAATCATCTTAATCTTTTCTAAAGTCTGTTGGACAATCTCCGGTCCAATCACAACATTTTCTCCAAATTCGTACCAACACAACAGCGTTCTACACCTCATACCATACAATGCCTCAAACGGAGCCATACCAATACTCGAATGATAACTATTGTTGTAGGTAAACTCAATCAAAGGTCAGTACCTATCCCAAGTTCCACCTTTCTCTAACACATAAGCTCGCAACAAATCCTCTAACGACTAAATCGTTCTCTCCGTCTGATCATCTGTCTGCGGATGATAAGCAGAACTCAACCTCAACTTGGTACCCAAAGCTTCTTGCAACCCCGTCCAGAATTTAGACGTAAATCTTGGATCTCTATCTGATACAATACTAGAAGGAATATCGTGCAAACTCATGATCTTCTCCACATACAACTGAGCCAACTTCTCCATAGGATAATCCATTCTCATTGTGTTATACGGTGAACTGCCTTTTTAGGTTTTTTGTATCGCAAATGTGCGGATAGCAAGAGTCGCCACCGACTTTTCTTTTATCCAATTAAGGGAAGGTAAAAAGTACAGAAAAAGACCTTCGTTAGATTCTGAGTAAGGGAGAAGGTTATGAAAAGGGAAGGTATTAGCACCCCTTTCCATCCGTAGTTATCTACGGGCTCTTAGTTGCTCTTAGATCACTTTAAATTTGTGCTTTCTGTGTGTTTGACAAAAATGTTTTGAAAAGGCATTTCGCTTTGACTTTGTAATGATTCATGTAGGAATGTATACAAAGTGTTTGGAAATGTTTCGTTTTGAAAAGAGTATGAACTTTGACAAAAGTGTGTAGTGTGAAAAGCATTTTGATAGAGCAAGCAACTAAAAGTCTTATTACCTACTCAGAATTGGTCGTTTTCGTGTTATTTTACGTTCCTTTAGAATAGCGTTATCCACACCATTAGTTGGTAGGTAACTCTATTTGTTGGATGTAAACGGGACATTCGAAGGGACATCGTATGGTCATAGAAAGCAACTTGTAGGAAGTATCCTAGCACATTCGAGGGGACTATCATCATTTTTCGTAAGCGACAATCGAGGGTCAAGATCATGTATTTGTAGGTGACATCGTGGGTCTATGATCTTTGTATCGAAGGGACTATGATGATTTGTTTTGAAGGCAACAATGCTAGAATACCTCTACAGTCGAGGGACATGACCATTTGTAATCGTTAAGGAAACGAGAGAGAATTACCCTAAGGGGTGCATGTGTAAAAGAGTGTGTTGATTTCAGGTATTTTATCTTGGAGTTATGAGTGAGCTATGTTGATTTTAGTCTTGCCATACACGCCTAATTACTAGCAGTTTATAGGGTGCGAAAATTAAAATGCGGGAATGTAAAGTGCGGAAAGATAAATCCTACGCTATTACATGGCTTTGGGGCAGATACATAATTTAAAATGCGGAAAATAAAAGCCCTAATTAAGCTATTACATCCCATGAGCAATTACATAATTGGAAAAAAGAAAACGATAAAAAGAAATCGTCCGAAACAGGATAACCTGTGAAAAGATGAGAAATCGGAAAATACGAGGAAATCGATCAAGAGAAAAATGTTAGCAAAAATAATAATTTTTAAATGAGAAAAATATTTCATGCTGGAAATAACATTAATATGCTAAAATAATTTTTTGGGATTTTTTGGAGTTAATTTAATAATTAAAAATCAATTTAAAGTGATTTAAATGATAAATTAACAATTAAATTAAATATGCATGCAAAAATAATATTTTTAATTTTATAAATTAAATAAACATTTTCTGGAAATAATGCAAAAAAGAAAAATGTTTTTGGTATTTTTAAATGCATGATAAAAATTATTGAAATTAATTAAAATGAATGAAAAATATTAAGAAAATAGAAAATATGAAAAAATAAGAAAATAGTTGAAGTTTGCAAAAAGAAAGACAAAACCGGTCCTGATGAGGCTCGAACCCATGACCATGGAGGGCATCTTCAACAGCTAGCGCCTTAACCACTAGGACAAGTGACACTTGGTGTTTGTAAAGCTGAAAACAATTGAATTTGAAGGGTAACGTGTCATGAGTATTTGGAAATCAAACACAGTCAGCGCGCGGGCCCGAGTTTGAAAGAGAGAACGAATCAGAGTAAGCCATTGCGCCACGCATGCGGTCAAGAGGTCAGCGCCGGAGTCAGCCACCGGAACCCTAACGTCGATCATCTTCTCCGGCAAGCTGCTTTTCGAAAACCTGCAAAATAGCCAAAATCAAAACACAAAGAGAACCCTACCCCCCTAATTCGACCCCTACGAATTCAATGGTGGTATCCATTTGCGTTGAATCGGCTTGTGTAATGAGTTTTGAAGAAAACGATAAAATCTTTCCTAACAATGGCAAACCTTCCTCCTGGCGTTAAACCTCACATGTTACATGTCAGACATGCTCTACTAGATCTCCTGAACTCAATCAATCAAACAAAAACAGTCAATGATGCATGGATTTTTGAAATCGATTTCAAGAAAAACAACAAACCGATGAGTGTTAGGGAGCCCGATTCTGGGTGGTTTGGCTTCAAGTAAGAGTCGATTTTGATTGCTGGGATGTCAAGGAACAAGATGGAATGCTCAAAACACCTTGAAACGGGCTGGAGAATGGATTTCGATTTTTGACAATTCTAGAAAAATTTTGGCAAAATAAGGGTTGTGTTTTTGGCTAGGGTTTCGTGTCGCTTGTGATACAGCTTGCTGGCTATTTATAGAGTGAATTAGGAGAGGAAAAGGAAGGAAAAAAGATTTGGTTTTGAATGTGCATTGAATAATTTTCAAATAAAATCAAATTTTGGAGAAAATTTGATTTTCTCTTTAATGTGAGAGTAAGTACGAAATTGGCATGTATCATGGGCTTCCTTGGACCTCAAGTTTGATATAAAATCACTCCTTTTGGAAAAATATCTTATTTTCATATTTTATATAATTTAATTTTGAATTAAATGGTTTTAAATCGAAAAATAAATTAATAAAATAGAAAATTTGCCATGGCCAAGCATCAATGGGTCACAAATAACATCATGAACAAGTTTGGATCATAAGATTATAG
This sequence comes from Vicia sativa, assembly GCA_021764765.1. Lineage (NCBI taxonomy): Eukaryota > Viridiplantae > Streptophyta > Magnoliopsida > Fabales > Fabaceae > Vicia > Vicia sativa. The sequence goes on from CM038793.1 coordinate 115,602,307, forward strand.
GCCCATTTGAAAAATTTTGCATTTTGACCAATATCTCCTTTTGTGCAATTGTCCAAAAATGCCCAACTTCTGAATAGTGTATCTTGCTCAATTTTCCACATTTTTGAGTGTTCTTGGACTTTTTAGAAAGCTCTAAGAGTCCTCTAACCAACCTCTTTGGTTTCATCTCAATTGGAGTTTCCATGCTCAATATATCTTCAAAACAAAATGTTGACTTTGAAAAGGACCTGTAATGTTTTGATCCATACCTTCCAAATGAAGCATTTTTTGAACATTCTTGTGAGACATGAAGTTGTAGAGAATTGAATTTCCTTCAAAACAAGAGATGGTGGAAAAATTTCTGAGAAAGTATAAAGAAGTTATGCTCAGTCAAAGTTTGGTTGACTTTTCACTGAGAAACCCTAATTTAGAAAGTTTGACTTTTGAGAAAATCTTGAGTTTTCTTGATGAATCATGATCAACCCTTGATAAAATGATGAATGTAACTTCAAAATGAGGATGTTGACAAAAAATTATGAAGTTTGACTGTATGTTGACCAAAGTTGACTTTTTGTCCAATACAACTGATTTTCAACCATCTGAGCAATTGTTTGAGGAAACTTGACTTGTGAGGCTTGAAACTTGACATGGGGAATCTTTGAAGCATATGAGGAGGCATGATGACCATTGGAGATGTTGGAAACCCCTATGGATCTGGGAAACACCAAACCCTAGTTTGGGTTGATTGTCTAGGAGAGGGTTTGTCTGATCAACCCTTGAGGAATCCTTGAGCATGGATGTATGAAATATCTTGAGAAGATGGAGGGCAAATTTTGGGGTATGACACATTGGAATAAAGTGAGCATATTTCGTCAACCTGTCCATGATAACCCAAATAGCATCAAAATTCTTAGAAATGCCATCCCATAGAAATGCATTCCCATTTCCAATTCGGAACAAACAACGGTTCCTTCAATCCCGACGGTTTCTGATGTTCGATCTTCAACTTCTGACAAATCAGACAAGCATAGACGAACTCAGCAATTTCCTTTTTCATTCCAGGCCACCAAAACTACCCTTCGAATCATGATACATCTTAGTAGCACCAGGATGAATACTCAATCCACTGCGATGTGCTTCCTCCAGAATAATCTTCTTAATCTCAGCAATATCTGGAACACAAACTCTGTCCCCAAACCTTATAACACCATTCTCGTCAATTCGGAATTCACCTCCTTGACCTTGGTTAATCAACGTCAATTTATCAACTAAACCAACATACCCAACTTAACACTATTAGGAGTGTTCTCACACCCAGGAATTGATTGGCAACCTTTGTTTGGCTTGAATCGATGCAAATCCTTGGCTGCAAGTAGCTTGTATCACATGGTTTTCTTGAGCTTGGTTAGGGTTCTTCAAGCTGCCAAAAATCCTCCTTTAGGGTTTAGAAACCTTCTGAATTTATAGAGGATGGATTCAGGTTGAGAATTGATGAGAAAATATATCCCATTCAATGAGTATATTTGATTTGCCAATCTTTTCAATCTTGATCAAATATTACCAATCTTGTACCAATCTCTTGCCAATCATTCAATTTCGAATTTCAGGCCATTTAATAGGTATCTTTGAGCTCAAGAATGTCAAATATTTAGCCTTGCATTGATTGATTTATTTTTTCTATTTTATTTTAATTAAATTAACTTTAAATGAATAAAAATCAAAATAAATAAAATAAAAAGCTCAAGGGCGTGGCATTGGGATTGGAGGTTCGAATTGGGATTATAAACAAGTTTGAATCAAGAAAAGTTAGGCCCATTTAGATTTTTTTTTATTTTCTCAAGTATTTCTCTTTATGTACCTCCTTAAAAATGCTCAACTTATACAACTTGTATCTTGCTCAATTTTTAACATTTTTGGGTGTTCTTGGACTTTTTAGAAAGCTCAAGATGTCCTATAGACATCCCATTTTGTTTCATCTTCATTTAAGTTTCCGTGTTCATGAATACTTCTTTGCAAAAAGATAACTTTTTGTTGACTTTTAAAAGGACCTGTAATGTTTTGATCCATAACTTCCAAAGAAGCATTTCTAGCCAAAGCTTGTGAGACATGAAGTTGTAGAGAATTGAATTTCCTTTGAAATAAGCTTTGGTGGAAAAAATTCTAATAAAGTATGTGAAAGTTATGCCTGGTCAAAGTTCTGTTGACTTTTGTTTGAAAAACGCTAATTTAGAAACTTTGAGTTTTGATCAGATCTTGACTTTTCTTGATGATTCATGATCAACCCTTGATCAAATGATGAATATTACTTCAAAATATTGATATTGACAAAAAATTATGAATTTTTACTGTATGTTGACCACAGTTGACTTTTTTGTCCAATAGAACTAATTTTTGACTTGTAAAGCTTGAAACTTGACATAGTGATCCCTTGAAACATATGATGAGGTATGATGACCATTTGAAGCATTAGAAATCCATCTTGACTTGAGAGTAGCAAAACCATAGTTTGGATTGATTGCTTAGAAGAGGGTTTGTCTGGTCAACCCTTGTGAAATCCTTGAGTATGGAGTAGTGAATTGTCTTGAGAAGTGGGAGGGCAAATTTTGGGGTATAACAATTTCCCCTGTTCAATCTTCTTGTACTGGAAGGGTTAGATTGGTATTCTTACCTTTTGTGACCTGAAGGTACAAGATGATTGAACACTCGAGTACACTTTAAAATTTGTACTCGCTGTTATATGGAATGGGATCGTCAGTTGACAATGCGTTGGAATGGGCTTATAGATGCCATTTGGAGAAGCTGATGCTGGAGAGTGAGTAGTACGCTAGACTCTACGTTCGTCTTTTGGATGAGAGAAGTATCAGAGATGGGCTTAAAGATGCCATCCTAGGTGACAAAGATGCGTAGTCGGAGATGGGCTTAAAGATGCCACCTGGGGTGGTTGATAATACGAGAGAGTTAAAATAAACCTTTGTCTTGGCTATTTTTGAGATGAATAGTTGTCAACATGCAGATAGTTTTCCCGTCTTGTTTCGGATGTTAATCCATGATCTGTTGTTTGGAAATAATTTATATGTTCGTTCAGATAGTTCTCCCGTCTTAATTCGGGTATTAATTTTTGACCTTCCATTTAGAAAATAGCTTTTACCTGCTAGGGAAATAAATCTTGACAGGATATGGTTAGTCTTATGAAGATTATGATGCATGCGAGTATTTGCCAATGTTATGAATAATGTATGAATGTAGATGTTGTGGTATTTCAAAACATATCCATCTTGAAGAAGATGGGAATGTTCTGCTGGAGATCTTTGATCTCTGCTTGGGGATGAAGTTATTGAAGACCATTGATTGGGGAATAAGAGAGATTTGAATTTCTTCGATGCACTATTTGACCAAGTTTTGACTCTAGATATTGCTTATTGTTACTGCTTGGAGACTGATGTAATGTGATGTGTTACTGCTTGGAGACTGATGTAATGTGATGACTTGAGAATGTGATGAAGTTTGATAGGATCACTGCTTGGGGACTAACGTGATAAAGTTGATGCTGATAGGATAACTGCTCGAGGACTAACGTGATGAAGTTCTATGGATCGCTGCTCGGGGACTAATGTGATGAAGTTGATAGGATCACTGGTCAGGGACTAATGTGATGAAGTTTGATAGGATCACTTCTCGGGGACTAATGTGATGAAGTTTGATAGGATCACTTCTCGGGGACTAATGTGATGAATTTGAAGTTGATGAAGCTGATAAGATCACTGCTCGGGGGCTAATGTGATGAATTTGAAGTTGATGAAGCGGATAGGATCACTGCTCGGGGACTAACGTGATGAATTTGAAGCTGATGAACACTGTTGGGAGGGGGTAATAATGTAATACTTCGTCGGAGAAGATTTGTCTTTGTAGGGAGAGCGGTGGCTCTGCGGGGATTGTAGAGATGATCTTGTGGAGGTTTTCCTTATGAAAGTAACTTTGTGAGGATGTATTGGTGACTTTAGTCGTCATCTCAATTCCTAGAGCCTGTAGTAATTACAGTTTTTGTTCGCTTTTCATATGTTTGTGAATAGATGGTTATTGTCAGATGTATATAATCATTCAAAACAATCATTGGACTTCATGCAAACAAAACAATAAAAATTGGAAAAGAATAATTGCATTAAATTTGAAAAGTGGCCTATAGTCAGGCAGTTTGTATACAAGAAACAAATATCCTAGTAAGAGGAAATTGCCAGAATAGTAAAAAGCTATGTGGAAACAATCTTAGTCGAGTTTCAACTATGCTATTGCTCATATATTTTCGACTATCCCATCTCTTTGTTGTCAGAAGAAAGTGATTGAATTGATTTGCGCCATTCTAACCTTGAAGATGATAATAGTGTAGTCTGTACGTAGTTGATCGGGACGAGACATAGTCGTACGCTTAAATCCCTAACTTTTGCCTAGACCGCCTTTCAGGTTTTCATTCTACCGGGATACCCTTTTTTACCCAAGCCGCCTTTTCAAGTTTTCGACTTGCCGGGTGTACATTTTTGTATATATCCTTAACTTTTGCTCGAACCTTTTTGGTTTGGCAGGATGCCCTTATTTTTGCCTAGTTTTTTGTTACTATGACTACGTTCACAGGGCGCGGGAAATCTTCTCCATCCATAGTGCTTAGTATCATAGCTCTGCCAGAAAATACTGTTTTGACTACAAATGGTCCCTCATAGGTGGGAGTCCATTTGCACCTGGGGTCACCTTGTGGAAGAATTATGCGCTTGACTACTAGATCACCGACTTGGTAAACTCGGTGCTTGACTTTTTTATTGAATGCTCTGATCATTCGCTTCTGGTATATTTGTCCATGGTAGACGGCTGTCGGCCGTTTTTCGTCGATCAAGTTGTTATGGTCAAGGCGAGTCTGAACCCATTCGTCTTCTTCTAACTCTACATCCTGGAGTACTCTAGTTGAGGGTATCTGAACCTCGATGGGCATGACTTCTTCCATACCATATACGAGAGAGAAGGGGGTTGCCCCTGTAGATGTTCGTACTATAGTGCGATAACCGTGGAGAGCAAATGGAAACATCTCATGCAAATCCTTATAGGTCACTATCATCTTTTGTATGATCTTCTTGAGATTTTTGTTGGCGGATTCCGCTGCACCGTTCATTTTTGGCCAATATGGAGAAGAGTTGTGATGCTTAATCTTGAACTACGTGCAGAGTTCGATGATCATTTTGTTATTGAGATTGGTACCATTTTCCTTGATAATCCTTTCGGGGACGCCATACCGATAGATAAGATTATGCTTGATGAATCGAGCCACAACATTCTTGGTGAAAGATGCGAACGAGGCTGCTTCTACCCATTTGGTAAAGTAATCAATAGCAACAAGGATGAAATGATGTCCATTGGAAGCGGTGGGTTTGATATCTCCAATCATGTCAATGCCCCACATTGCGAAAGGCCACGGAGCGGTCAGAACATTCAATTGGACTAAAGGTATGTGCACTTTATCTGCGTATATCTGGCATATGTGATAAGATCGAACATAGCGGTAATAATCAACTTACATGGTGGACCAATAGTACCCTTCTCTTAGAATCTTCTTAGCCATTATATGTCCATTGGAGTGGGTATCGAATGCGCCTTCATGTAACTCTTCCATGATTCGTTCCGCTGTCTTCTGATCTACACAACAGGGTAAGCACAAGTCGTGATTGTGCATATATAAGATGTCATTGCTGAAAAAGAATTTGGAGGCGAATCTTCTTAACAACTTTTTATCATTGACAGATGCCCCTGCGGGATATTCCTGATCTTCGAGATACTTATTCACTTCGTAGAACCAAGGTTTCTCTTATGTTCCTTCTCTATCAAGATTACAACAGTATGCTGGTTCGTCTAATCTTTCAATAGTAATTTGGGGATTTTTGTAGTCTCATCTGACCTTGAACATAGATGACATGGTGGCTAACACGTCTGCCAACTGAGTCTTCTCTCGCGGGATGTAATCAAAAGTGATTTCTTTGAAGTAAAATATCAGATTCAACACATGTTCTCGATATGGAATAAGATTCCGATGCTTCGTATCCCAATCGCCTTTAATCTGACTGATCACCAAAGCCGAGTCTCCATATACTTGTAAGAATTTGATTCCTAACATAATAGTGGCTTTTATACCCATGATGTTGGTGCAGTCGAAACATAGTTTGGCGGTGAAAGGCGTGTGTCCGCTTGTAGGAGATGTAATGATGGCGCCAATACCATTGCCAAGTGCATTTGAGGCTCCATCAAAGACCATGGTCCATCGGGATCCTTGTTCAGGTCCTTCATCTGGTCCAGGTTCTTCACAATTAGTGACTAACATAACATCCTCATCTAGAAACTCGAAATACATAGATTGATAGTCATCTACGGCTTGATGAAACAAATGATTTGCTACTATACTTCGTTTGATCGCCTTCTGAGTAGTATACTGGATGTCGTATTCGGTCAAGATAATTTTCCATCTTGCTATTCATCCGGAGAGAGTAGGTTTCTCGAATATGTATTTTATCAAATCCAACTTGGAGATCAACAAGGTAGTGTGAGTCAACATATATTGTCTTAATCGGCGAGCAGCGCAAGCCAACGCGCTGCAAGTTTTCTCAAGCTGTGAGTATCTTGTTTCAGAGTCGGTAAACTTTTTGCTAAGGTAGTATATTACATACTCTTTTCGACCAGACTCGTCATGTTGTCCCAACACACACCCCATTGAGTTCTCTAATACTGTCAAGTACATGATAAGAGGTCTTCCTTTGGCATGTGGTATCAGGATGGGAGGATTTTTTTGGTACTCCTTGATTTTGTCAAAAGCTGTCTGGAAATCATCGTTTCATCTCAGTACTTGATCTTTCTTCAGTAACTTGAAGATTGGCTCACAAGTAGCAGTTAAATGTGCAATGAATCTAGAAATGTAGTTTAGTCGTCCCAAGAAACCTCTGACTTCTCTCTTTGTACGGGGAGCCTGCATTTCTTGAATAACTTTAACCTTGGTAGGGTCAAGATCAATACCTTTACCGCTGACAATAAATCCAAAGAGTTTACTGGATTTGACTCCAAAGGTGCACTTGTTAGGATTAAGTCTTAGTCTGTATTTCTTCAGTCTATCAAACAGCTTTCACAAATGATCGAGATGTTCTTCTTCGCCCTCTTGATTATTCTTATTAATAATTGGCTTACACTTAATCAATAGGTGCATGGCATACATATCATTCATGCATTAACCATGAGATCTAAAGTTGTTCTAGTCAAGGCGAGTCTGGACCCCATCGTCTTCGTCTAACTCTACGTTCTAGAGTACTCTAGTTGAGGGTATCTAAACCTCGATCGGCAGGACTTCTTCCATACCATATACGAGAGAGAAGGGGGTTGCCCCTATAGATGTTCGTACTGTAGTGGGATAACCGTGGAGAGCCAATGGTAACATCTCATGCCAATCCTTATAGGTCATTGTCATCTCTTGTATGATCTTCTTGAGATTTTTGTTGGCGGCTTCCACTGCACCGTTCATTTTTGGCCGATATGGAGAAGAGTTGTGATGCTTAATCTTGAACTACGTGTAGAGTTTGATGATCATTTTGTTATTGAGATTGGTACTATTGTCCTTCATAATCCTTTCGGGGACGTCATACCGACATATAAGATTATGCTTGATGAGTCGAGCCACAACATTCTTGGTAATAGATGCGAACGAGGTTGCTTCTGCCCATTTGGTAAAGTAATCGATAGCAACAAGGATGAAACGATGTCCATTGGAAGTGGTGGGTTTGATCTCTCCAATCATGTCAATGCCCCACATTGTGAAAGGCCACGGAGTGGTCAGAACATTCAATTGGACTAAAGGTATGTGCACTTTGTCTGCGTATATCTGGAATTTGTGACAAGATCGGACATAGCGGTAACAATCAACTTCCATGGTGGACCAATAGTAACCTGCTCTTAGAATCTTCTTAGCCATTATATGTCCACTGGAGTGGGTATCGAATGCGCCTTCATGTAACTCTTCCATGATTCGTTCCGCTGTCTTCTGATTTACACAGCAGAGTAAGCACAAGTCATGATTGCGCTTATATAAGATGTCGTTGCAGAGAAATAATATGGAGGCGAATCTTCTTAAGAACTTTTTATCATTGACATATGCCCCTGCGGGATATTCTGGAGCTTCGAGATACCTCTTCACTTCGTAGAACCAAGGTTTCTTTTATGTTCCTTCGCTATCAAGTTCACAACAGTATGTTGGTTCCTCAAATTTTTCAATAGTAATTTGGGGAGCGTCGTTGTCTCATCTGACCTTGAACATAGATGACATGGTGGCTAACACGTCTGGCAACTGAGTCACCTCTCGCGGGATGTGATCGAAAGTGATTTCTTTGAAGTAAGGGATCACATTCAACACATGTTCTCGATATGGAATAAGATTCAGATGCTTCGTATCCCAATCGCCTTTAATCTGACTAATCACTAAAGCTGAGTCTCCATATACTTGCAAGAATTTGATTCTTAAGTCAATAGCGGCTTTGAAACCCATGATGCACACTTCATATTCGGCCATCTTGTTGGTGCAGTCGAAACATAGTCTGGCGGTGAAAGGCGTGTGTCCTCCTGTAGGAGATGTAATGATGGCGCCGATACCATTGCCAAGTGCATTTGAGGCTCCATCAAAGACCATGGTCCATCGGCATCCTGGTTCAGGTCCTTCGTTTGGTCCAGGTTCTTCGCAATTAATGACAAACATAATATCCTTATCTAGAAACTCGAAATGCATAGATTGATAGTCATCTACGGCTTGATGAGCCAAATGATCGACTACTATACTTCCTTTGATTGCGTTTTGAGTAGGATACTGGATGTCGTATTCGTTCAAGATCATTTTCCATCTTGCTATTCTTCCGGAGAGAGCGGGTTTCTCGAATATGTATTTTATCGAATCCATCTTGGAGATCAACAAGGTAGTGTGAGTCAATATATATTGTCTTAGTCAGCGAGCAGTCCAAGCCAACGCGCTGCAAGTTTTCTCAAGCTGTGAGTATCTTGCTTCACAGTCGGTAAACTTTTTGCTAAGGTAGTATATTACATACTCTTTTTGACCAGACTCGTCATGTTGTCCCAACACACACCCTATTGAGTTCTCTAATACTGTCAAGTACATGATAAGAGGTCTTCCTTTGGCAGGTGGTATCAGGATGGGAGGATTTTTTAGGTACTCCTTGATTTTGTCAAAAGTTGTCTGGAAATCGTAGTTCCATCTCACTACTTGATCTTTCTTCAGTAACTTGAAGATTGGCTCACGAGTAGCAGTTAAATGTGCAATGATTCTGGCAATGTAGTTTAGTCTTCCCAAGAAACCTCTGACTTCTCTCGCGGTACAGGGAGCCTGCATTTCTTGAATAACTTTAACCTTGGCAGGGTCAACTTCAATACCTATACCACTGACAACAAATCCCAGGAGTTTATTGGATTTGACTCCAAAGGTGCACTTTTTAGGATTAAGTCTTAGTCTATATTTCTTATGTCTATCAAACAGCTTTCGCAAATGATCGAGATGTTCTTCTTTGCCCTCTTAATTTTTTTTAAATAATAATTGGCTTACACTTAATCAATATGTGCATGTCATACATATCATTCATGCATTAACCATGAGATCTAAAGTTGTTCTGGTCAAGGCGAGTCTGGACCCATTCATCTTCTTCTAACTCTACGTCCTGGAGTACTCTTGTTGAGGGTATCTGAACCTCGATGGGCATGACTTCTTCCATTCCATATACGAGAGAGAAGGGGGCTGCCCCTGTAGATGTTCGTACTGTAGTGCGATAACCGTGGAGGGCAAATGGCAACATCTCATGCCAATCCTTATAGGTCACTATCATCTTTTTTATGATCTTCTTGAGGTTTTTGTTGGCGGCTTCCACTGCACCATTCATTTTTGACCGATAAGGAGAAGAGTTGTGATGCTTAATCTTGAACTGCGTGCAGAGTTCGATGATCATTTTGTTATTGAGATTGGCAGGATTTTCCCTTATAATCCTTTCGGGGATGCCATACCGACAGATAAGATTATGCTTGATGAGTCGAGCCACAACATTATTGGTGACAAATGTGAATGAGGCTACTTCTACCCATTTGGTGAAGTAATCAATAGCAACAAGGATGAAACGATGTCCATTAGAAGCGGTGGGTTTGATCTCTCCAATCATGTCAATGCCCCACATTGCAAAAGGCCACGGAGCGGTCAAAACATTCAATTGGACTAAAGGTATGTGGACTTTGTCTGCGTATATCTGTCATTTGTGACAAGATCGAACATAGCGGTAAAAATCAACTTCCATGGCGGACCGATAATAACCTGCTCTTATAATCTTCTTAGCCATTATATGTCCACTGGAGTGGGTATCGAATGCGCCTTCATGTAACTCTTCCATAATTCGTTCCGCTGTCTTCTGATTTACATAGCGGAGTAAGCACAAGTCGTGATTGAGCTTATATAAGATGTCGTTGCTGAGAAAGAATTTGGAGGTGAATCTTCTTAAGAACTTTTTATCATTGACATATGCCCCTACGGGATATTCCTGAGCTTCGAGATACCTCTTCACTTCGTAGAACCAAGGTTTCTCTTATGTTCCTTCGCTATCAAGTTCACAACAGTATACTGGTTCGTCAAATCTTTCAATAGTAATTTGGGGAGCTTCGTTGTCTCATCTGACCTTGAACATAGATGACATGGTGGCTAACACGTCTGCCAATGGAGTCTCCTCTCGTGGGATATGATCAAAAGTGATTTGTTTGAAGTAAGGGATCAGATTCAACACATGTTCTCAATATGGAATAAGATTCAGATGCTTCGTATCCCAATCGCCTTTAATCTGACTGATCACCAAAGCTGAGTCTGCATATACTTGCAAGAATTTGATTCTTAAGTCAATAGCGGCTTTGATACCCATGATGCACGCTTCGTATTCGGCCATGTTGTTGGTGCAGTCGAAACATAGTCTGGCGGTGAAAGGCGTGTGTCCGCCTGTAGGAGATGTAATGATGGCGCCAATACCATTTCCAAGTGCATTTGAGGCTCCATCAAAGACCATGGTCCATCGGGATCCTGACTCAGGTCCTTCGTCTGGTCCAGGTTCTTCGCAATTAGTGACTAACATAATATCCTCATCTAGAAACTTGAAATGCATAGATTGATAATCATCTACGGCTTGATGAGACAAATGATCGGCTACTATACTTCCTTTGATCGCCTTCTGAGTAGTATACTGGATGTCATATTCAGTCAAGGTCATTTTCCATCTTGCTATTCCTCCGGAGAGAGCGGGTTTCTCGAATATGTATTTTATCGGATCCATCTTGGAGAACAACAAGGTAGTGTGAGTCAACATATATTGTCTTAGTCGGCGAGCAACCAAGGTCTTGCAAGTTTTCTCAGTGTCTTGTTTCACAGTTGGTAAACTTTTTACTAAGGTAGTATATTACATACTTTTTTCGACCAGACTCGTCATGTTGTCCCAACACACACCCCATTGAGTTCTCTAATACTGTAAAGTACATAATAAGAGGTCTTCCTGTGGCAGGTGGTATCAGGATTGGAGTATTTTATAGGTACTCCTTGATTTTGTCAAAAGCTATCTGGCAATCGTCGTTCCATCTCACTACTTGATCTTTCTTCAATAACTTAAAGATTTGCTCACATGTAGCTGTTAAATGTGCAATGAATCTGGCAATGTAGTTTAGTCGTCTCTAAAGACGGGAGCTTGAAAGCAGCTTGCAGGCTTTCAATACCTTTACCCCTGACAACAAATCCTAGGAGTTTACTAGATCTGACTTCAAAGGTGAACTTGTTAGGATTAAGTCTTAGTCTATATTTCTTCAGTCTATCAAACATCTTTCGCAAATGATCGAGATGTTCTTCTTCGCCCTCTTCATTTTTTTTAATAATAATTGGCTTACACATAATCAATAGGTGCATGGCATACATATCATTCATGCATTAACCATGAGATCTAATTTTTCGATTATGAGAATGTGCATCAATTCTGAAGAAGAGTTATGATTCCCCAAAGTTGAATATTTGAGGTTCTATTATTTCCTGTGTCATCTCGGTGTACAAGACGCGTGTGTCTGAAAAGCTTCTGGTTATCTCTTGAGAATTGGAGTCTTGAAGTTCTAACCTCCTATCATGAGGATATTAATTTAGGGGCTCGAGCTACAGTGTGTTGTGTTCGAATATATGAGCCCGAAATGATTCTATGGCCTTTTGTGAGTCTTGAGGTATCTGCATATGACTTATCGATCCACGCGATGCGTTAGAAAATCAAGAATGGTCGGGTAAAATGATGCTTGAGTGTGTGTACTAAAAAGTCAACAAAAGTCAAAGTTTGGCCGAGTGGAATTTCTGGTCAAAATTCTTATCAAAAGTCAAGATTCGAGAAAATGTGATTATTTGTTAAGAAAATTCGGAAGAATCGGGTGAAAACAAGATTTCTTGCAATTTAAGTAAGACTTTAGAAAAATCTTCTAAGTTTCAAGCGTTTTGTGTTCACGGAGCCATGTTGTCGACACTCTATCTCACTCACATATGGTCGGAAATTTGTGAATTGGTAGTCGTCGGAAAGAGCGTATTTCGTACTCCAAATTTGTGCTTGTGAAGATTTCTCTAGAAATGCCCGGATTTCGAGTTATATGGTTCCAAAAGTTTAATAATGTTCACAACTTTTGAAGTTTACACTTAGTGAAATTTTGAGTGTTTTTCAACATGTTCAAGTGCTCGACTTCTGAGGTATTTTACACGTGTTTCGAGGCATCGATTCGAGTTGAGTTCAAAATCAAAGTTATTCATTTTCTAGCAATCTACAACTTTGCTGAAGGAATCGAATTAATTCGGATCTCGGATCAAAAGTTATGAGGCTCGGAAGTTATAAATTCATTATGTTACAATATTTAACACTTAGAAATTTTTTGGAGTGTTTGTTTACATGGTCAGACTGACGATTTCATGTTCGATTTTATCATAGTTATTGGCTTCAAATTAAAAAATGTTCAACTGCAAAGTTGATCATCTCGCGACAATCTATAACTTTGTTGAAGGAATCGAGTTCATTCGTGATTTGTATCGAAAGTTACAAAGCCTAGAAAATAAGAATTCATTATGTTTGCAATATTCGAGTAGTTGTTGCGCGCATGTTTGAGGCTGTTTTTATTATCGATTCAATCGCCGCACGGGAAAACTCTGAACATGAAAGTTGGAGTTTGTTGTGTCCTCTAAAAGTTTCGTTCACAGACTGTTTCATTTTCGATGTCGTAGCGAAAGATAAGAAGCGCCGAAGTTGACAGTTTGAAGTTGGAAAATTGTTGGATGTCACGAGCAAGACTTGCCCAGCCAAGCCAAGACTTTCATCGAACGGTCGCGTGGCAAAGTTCAAACACTTTTTTTTCGATGATTAAGGCTTCGTTTGTACTTTTGTTGAAATACAAAGTTGTTCTACCACATACCTTCTTTACAATGGCGCCAGATTCACATCATTTGGCCGAGTATCAGAAGTTATAGATCCGTAAAGTGGTGTACGTGGATTGAGTTAAGAATATGGCACTTAGAGAAATTCTCAAACATTCAAGTCAGTTTGTGGCGTTGTGACTTCGAAGCTGAATACGGCGAGCTTGTGATCAACTTTTCATCGGGCATTCAACATCAATGTTGTTTTACCAAGTGTGCTCTTCGAGTCAACACTCTCGTTGTGTCAGCCGGACTGCTACACACCAAGATAAGAGCATATAAAGTAGATGGCACGATTTTTTTTTGAAGAATCGATGGCAGTAGAAGCATTCATAAAAAAGAGGTTACAGGATGTAACAAGCTTTAATCTGATTCGTCCATAACCACAAAAAACAAAATAGTTACGGGAACAAACTCTTTTTTTGGGGGTCTCGATTCATTCCTTCATGCCACTCTTCTTCATCACTCTTCAACCATTAACATACTCCTCAATCGTAATAGACTTCTCTCTCTCATTCAGAACAAACTCATAAAAAAACTAAGACAAACAGAATTGGCTTTTTTTCACTCACTCACCACTCTCCTCCATAACCAAAATCATCTTCTGCCATAAAAAAAGAGGGAACCCGATTCAATCCCCGAACAAAAAGGGAATAACAGAAAAATATTTCTGTCCACCTTCATTCACCACAACAACCCTTCTTCAATGATCTCTCTCTCTCTCTCTCTCTCTCTCTCTCACACACACACACACACACACACTTCCATAACTATTGCTCATCAAGAATAGGTGACAGAAAAAAGATTCAATAACCACCGTCCACAACCAACATAACAAACTTCCGCGGCCGTAACTGAATCTTTCCCAACCATACACCATCACCATTCTTTCACCTCTAACAACCTTATCTTACTCTCACCACCACTAACAACCGGAACCCTCTTCTTCCTCTGACTATCACCAATGTTGCTACTCTCTGTTTCGACGCTTCTAGCTCCTTCTTTCCATTTGGAGAATTCTTGGTTTGATATCTCTCATTGACCGTCAGAAGAAGCCTTCTAAGCACCATTGTCAAGCCAGAATAGACGTCGTAAAAGGCTCTCCGTCTCTTTCACCTTCTAGAATTCAAGAAGGATAATGAGTTTATTTCTCAGTGATGAAACTCCAAGCAGCGTCTTCGTTATCAATTTGTGCTTATTCTTGAATACGCTGATAATTCTAAGCTCACTCCTCTAGATATGATGTCATATTTCCCGGGGTTCTAGATATGAAACAATCTCTGCGATTCCTTGATATTCGATTCTGATTTTGGAAATTTAAGCATTAGATTCTAAATCACCATCGAAAATCGAGTAGAGTAGGCCAAGTCTTGAAATTTGTTGGTGAGGTTTACCAACTCCGGCTGCCCTTACCACCGGAAAAGATGACCGGAAAGTGCAGCACTGGTGGCAGCTTGTACAAACCCTCGATGTGGCCTTCTTCCTTTGGATCATGTATGTTTCCTCATTAACTAATTGGATCTCGCCATGTGTCCCATATTTTTCCTATAAAAAATCTGAATCATTTAAATTATATGATGACCAATTGATATAAGTGTAGATTATTTAGTTCACCCCTGTTTTTGACCCAAGGTGAAAGTTTTAAGATGATTTAGTTCATTAGAGAATTCAGTTTAAGACCCCCTGTCTCATACTTACACAATCTTAATACATGTTCAATTTAGCTTTTGATTTCGATTCTCTTGACTTACGAAAAATACATAAAAATATATTTATGACTTTTTAACATCTAAGCATAGTTTTGATATTTTTTGTGAATTTTTAACAATTAATTTCCATTAGTTTTTAGTCAATTTTCGATAATATGTTTAGAAGCGATTTCTCCATGATACCTTAGATATTCTTAGGAATTTTTCCATCCTTTTTTGGGAATTTTTGTAGTTGTATTTCAATTATTTTTTAATGGTTTTCGATAACATGTTTAGAGACGATTTTTCCCATAACACTCCGCATTTTGATGTGGTTTTTGATCGTTTCTTAACAACAAAAATTCCTAAAATTAATATGCTGGTTCTATTAAATGTTAGGAGCCTCTAGGAATTTTTCTCATATTTATTCAGATCTTTTTAGGTTTTTTATCCAGATTTCCTTTTGTATGATACAAACATAGGTAATTGTTTGCTAGTTCACCTAATTAGGAATCTATTTCTTTGCATATAATTTATAATACTTGTTCTAACTTTCAATTAACTTTTAATTAACATTTTGACATGTTTAGGTGGCTGTTATCTTGACTTGGAAACCATAATCGAGCCGTATGATTAGGATACCATGGTAATTAACCCTTACAGCGACAATTAATTGTTTTAACTTCGTTTTGTGCACATATATGTGTCAACCATGATTTTTCTTGTGCATTTAATTTGAGATTATTTAGTATGAATTAGCTACTGACTTGTAAAGTTTCATACCTAATTTAATTCAATACTTACTTAACTCTCAAGTTTCGATCATGTAGCGATGTTTAAAAGCATGTTTGACCTTTATCGTGTGAATCGATTAATTTTAGGAGTGTAATACCATGTTTTTCTTAGAAACTTTAGGACTTTCTTTTCTCCTAACATGATTGTAGCTTAATGTGAACCTTACCATTGTGTTGTAAGTATAATTTTAAAGCTAACATTTAGGGTGTAATTCTTGTATAGTTCATCTAGGTTCCTCTTGCACGTTTGTTTGCAATGTTTTCCTCTACTTTTTAGAAATGTTTAGGAAAGCTTTAGAACATGTAGTTGCTGCCCTTACTAGGAAGTCATCCTTTCATGCTTTGATTTCTTTGTGAGTAATCGCTTTTGCATCTTGTGCTTTCTTTAAAAGCCTCATTGCTATTTCTGACACTTTGTTTCATATGCGAGGTATGTGGAGCATTATACTTGTGTAGGATCTATATCTTGATGTTGCACACATATGTGTGCACTCTTTATCCGTCTGCTTGGTTTTCACCATTTCTTGTAGGTTATCTGATTGATTGGGATGTGTAGAATCCATATTTGTTGCTTGCACACATGTGTGTGAACTCTTTGTCTGCTTTGTCTGGATTGTAATTTCTTGCAGGTTCATTGAATATACGTTGAATGTGTATAGACACACGTTCTTGACCGTGCATATCAATGCACATCCTTTGTCTGTTTTATCTGGATAGTTTCTTGCAGGTTCATTGGATATACGTCGAATGTGTATAGACACACATTCTTGACCGTGCATATCGATGCATATCCTTTATCTGTATTGTCAGGATTGCAATCTTATACAGGTGTATTTGCTTCGGATGTGTATGACACACATTCCGATTATGATTTTTGTGTGTTCGCACACTTCTCATCGGATTTCTTTATTGAGCGCCAGCAGTACTCAAAGTTTTTCGGTGTATTTTTAGCTTGCAGTGCTCTTCGGATTTTATCATCCGTTTGGTATTAATTTTACTTTGTTTACCACTTTCTTTTACCGCTTTTCTAGAGAGAATGAGAAGTAGGGTTTTACCGTTTTCCTTGCCATGAGAAGTAGGAATAGAGTTGTATGAAGGGGCTTCCGTAGTTGGAGCATGTTCAGGAACCCCTGTGGTTTATTTAAAGACCCGTTTAGGGCGCTTCTGTTTGCTAATTGTGTTTGGTTTGTTTAAAATCCTCCTTCGTGCATAGGGAGGTAATTCTCAATAAGTGTTTACATTTGTGCTTGCATAGGTCAGAAGTGGTTAGGACACCCGACGTGGAACCACCAAGCAAAGTCCCGCTTTTTATATTTCCTACTATCGAGTCATGATGATATGATGGGAAAGCGAAAGGGTTCTGTTATCGACTCCCGCAAAGTTCTAGTCCATGTCAGCCCGCACACACGAATCGTGTTGCTACCTTTATCGAGTCAATAAAAAGTGGAAAAAGTTCCCTATTCTGACTCTCCACGCTTTCATGGGGTTCGCATTTATTGTAGAGCTCGCATCATTTGCTCTTCACACTTGACAATTCATGCCATGCGGTGATACCATTCACAGGAATCGGATGTGTCGGCTCCTGGTTGACTCACGGTATGCTCGTGATTGTTCGAGGCTATGGGACTTCCTCTTTTTCCCGCGCTTGCGTGACATTTTTTTGTTTGCATTGCATTGTTTGTGTGCTTCTACCAAAGCACTTGTTTGCTTCATCCTTTTTGTCGTCTTCGAATCTACATTAGGTAACGATTCGAGATAGACATAGACTTAGGTTATAAACCTTTCCCATTACTTTTTGTCGTCTTCGATTCTACTTTAGGTAGCGAATCGAGATAGACATAGATTTAGGTAGTAAACTTTTGCCATGTTCCCTTACGATTCTGTCGAATATCTTAGGTTGCATTTCGAGTTAGACCTTAGGTTGTAATCCGTGCATGATAACATTAGGGATAGAGTTAGTTAGTTTCCCTTTTGTTTTGTTTTCTTCTTTTTTGCATCCTTGCATGTAATAAAACTAAAACATATTTTCTTTTTATTTTGCAAATTAAAGCACTCAATAATGGTTCAAACTGCTTTTTCAAAGGTAAAAACAACCAACCAATGTAAAAACATTTTGCCTACGGGTTTTCTTTTTTGTGTTTAAAACCTTTTTCATAAGTAAAAAACACAAAACCCACAAAAACATATGAGCCGAACTACAACGCTCTGACTTTCCCATTGCACGAGGGAATATATAGGCATCTTGTCACCGGGCTCGATCGAGCAAACTTTGTAAATACTCCCTTATTTTTCCCGTGTTTTCTTTATTTTCCTTTCTTTCACATGCATTCTCTTTTGGCATACAAATATAGCAATTAAGCGGTAAATAGATATAAACATACCTATTAGATTGAAAAATATAAGTGGATACCGTAGAGTACTATGGACGTGTGGGATGCTAATACCTTCCCTTTTCATAATAGACTCTCTTACCCTATCTCTCGGTCGCAAGACCGTGTCTTATCCCTTTTAGGTTTTTGTGATGCGTTCACCTTTCTCCTTTTGTAAGACAAAAAACGTTTGATGGCGACCTCATTGATATAGTTATTGGATGATGTACAGCCGGTTATTTCAGCTGGCGACTTCACTGGGGATCATACAGAACTCTTGTTAGTCCGATCAGGAGTCGATCCTAGCTTTTATTTTCATGTCAATTGGGTGTTTATTTATTTGTTTATTTATTTACTCGCTTTATCGCAACATCCTTTGTATGTTTGCATTGCATTCTATGTGGCATATTTACTGCTTTCATATACTGGTTGGATTGATGTGTTGTGCTCTATTTCTTTGGTGGGTGGGAGTTACAAGAGGTAAAAGGCCCCGTACCCCGACCGAGAGACATATAGGACACCTAGGAATAGAGTGGAACATGTTAGATACCGAATGTAGATCTTGTAGTCTGGCATGTTGTCCATGCTTCAGAGGAGGTTCAATCAGGGGGCTATCATCTTCACGTAGGTGTTATGATGGTAGTTTCTCTAGGCGAACTAGATCCTGGAGTTACCTTTGCCTTACCCAGACCTTAGTTTCACCCGTGAGTTGGGAGGGAACAAATTTTGAACAGGTACAGATGGTGACTATATTTTGATGGTGACTATTTATTCTGATGGTGATTGTGTTAGTCCTTATGTGAAGTTTTACTATTGAAGACTGTAACACTGTGAGAGAAACGACTTGTTTGTTTTGCGTTTGATCGCAAATGTTGCGGATAGCAAGAGTCGCCATCGACTTTTCTTTTATCCAATTAAGTGAAGGTGAAAAGAACAGGAAAAGACCTTTGTTAGATTCTGAGCAAGGGAGTTGGTTATGAAAAGGGAAGGTATTAGCACCCTTTCCATCCTTAGTTATCTACGGGCTCTTAATTGCTTTAGCTCACTTTGAAATTTGCTTTATGTGTTTGTGTTTGAAAAATGTTTTGAAAAGGAATTTCGCTTTGACTTTGTAATAATTCACGCTGGAATGTATATGGAGTGTTTGGAAATGTTTCGTTTTGGAAAAGGGACATTAGATGGTCATAGAAGGCAACTTGTAGGAGTATCCTAGCACATTCGTAGGGACGATCATCACTTTTCGTAGGCAACAACCGAGGGACGAGATCGTGTATTCGTAGGAAACATCGAGGGACTATGATCATGTATTCGTAGGGACTATGATGATATATTGTAGGCAACCGTACTAAGACACCCCTACGTTCGAGGGACTTGACCATTTGTTACGGCAACGAGAGAGAATACCCTAGAGGGTGCATGTGTGAGAAAAGTGTTGTATTCAGATATTTTATCTTGTATTAGTGATCTAGATTGATTTTATCTTGCCATACACGCCTAGTTACTAGCAGTTTAATAGGTGCAGAAAGTAAATTGCGGAAATATAAAGGGTCCTACGCTCTTACATGACTTTGGGGCAGATACATAATAGGAGGAGCGGAGCGGAAAGTAAAGTGCGGAAAGTAAAATCCTACGCTATTACATGATAAGAAAACTAGTCCTAATATTTTTGGATTTTTGAAATGTGAAAAATAATCTAAGTCTAGTTGATTTTAATTAATTTAAAGAAATATTAGTTAATACTAACCCCAAATTAATTAATTAAAATAAGAGAAAAAATTAGTGAAAGTTATCTAATTAATCCTAATTATTTCACCTAATTACTAATTAAATTGATTAATTATTAAATAAGCAGAATAATAAAAATATGGAAAATAATAATAAAAAAATGTTGAAGCGCTTCTGAAAGAAGCCCTCCTAGAAGTTGGAGCTTCTGGGAATTCCTTTGCTGGAGGCACCCAGAAGATGGAACTTCTGGGGTTTCGCTGCTGGAGGCACCCAAAAGTTGGAACTTCTGGGGGTTTCGCTGTTGGAGGCACCCAGAAGTTGGAACTTCTGGGCTTTCGCTGCTAGAGGCACCCAAAAGTTGGAACTTCTGAGGTTTCGCTGCTGGAGGTATCCAGAAGTTGGAACTTTGGAGGATTCTCATTTGGGAGGCTCGTGTGGAACTCCCGATCTTGATGAGGCCCAAGCTAGAGCTTCTGTGCGCCAGTTGGCACTTTTGGCTGGAAATGATCTAGAAGCTGGAGCTTCTAGGGTGCAACTTCTGGAAATTCTGGGGACCTGCAAGGAAAAAAGAAAAATATTGCAAAAGGTGGGGTTTGAACCCACGACCTAATAGAGATAATGACAAAATGCGCGCAAGGTGAACCGCTGGGGCGGTGATACATCCATTCATCCTTCTAAACCCATGAATAGGAAAGGGTTAGAAACCTCTGAATCAGAAGCACCGGAGCAGTGCTCCGGTCGTCTTCTCCGATCGTGCTCAAATGCCAAAAACCTGAAAAATTCATGAAAACACAAACAAGAATAACCCAGATCCACTAATTAGGATGCTACGAATCTAATGGTGGCACTTGTTTGTCCTGAAACACACTCTAACAGTGGATACGAAGCTGCTCAGTTCATGAACCCTAGCAATGGTGTTTCATGACTAAGCCATGGAAAGCTTGCTACGATTGATCTAACCTGCTCTAATAAACCTTAGGAACACATTAGAATGGTTAGTTTTGATTAAAACACAATAATAAGAAGAATGCAACTTCATGAAAAATATGCAAACAGAGGTGTTTATATGGCATGATTCAACGTGTTATGGCCATGTTTCTGGACCTGTACTTACCCTACAATTCTTATGGAACATGTTGGAGTGCTTGGAATTGCTTGAAACTGGCTGGAAGGCAAGACACGATTTTGCCAACTTTGTAAGAAATTTGTGAAATTTCTAGGGTTTGTGAGAGGCCTAGTAGCACGTGTAAGGGTTGTCTAAAAAGCCTTCTGAACTTGTAAGAAAGCTAAGTATTTATAGAGGGATGGAATTAGGTCAAGGCATTAAGAGAAAATATTCTCCTTGAATTAAGAATATTTGCTTTGAAAAATTTCACAAAATCTTTCCAAATTTGCTCAATCTTCCCTCAATCTTCTTGCACGAAATTGACAGCTCTCAATGAGCTATGTTGGACCCTAAGCCATGCAAATATCCAACCAATCTTGCCTTATCTTTTATTTTTGTATTTTATTTAAATAAATTTGAATTTAAATTATTAAATTAAAACATAAATAAATAAATATGGTAGAGGGCGTGGCATGCTGTATGGTGATCATGGATAATCTTATGGTCAAGTTTAAATCACAAAATCTTAGGCCCATTTGGAAAATTTTGGCTTTTGCAAGGTATTTTTCTTCATGCACCTCCTAAAAAATGCTCAACTTGCACAATTCGTATCTTGCTCAATTTTCAACATTTTTGGGTGTTCTTGGACTTTTTAGAAAGCTCAAGATGTCTTCTAAATAGACCTTTTGGTTTCATCTTTGTTGGAGTTTTCATGCTCATGGAGACTTCTTTGCAAAAAGATGACTTTTGATGACTTTTCTTGAAGGACCTATAATGTCTTGATCTATATCTTCCAAATGAAGCATTTTCTGCCCAAGATTGTGAGACATGAAGTTGTAGAGAATTGAATTCCCTTCAAAAATGAGTTGTTGTGGAGAAATTTCTGATGAAGTATGTGAAAGTTATGCTTGGTCAAAGTTATGTTGACTTTTGTCTAAAGAAGCCCTCATTTCGAAACTTTGACTTTTGATCAGATCTTGACTTTTCTTGAGGAATCATGATCAAACCTTGATCCAATGATGAATATCACTTCAAAATATTGATGTTGACCAAAACTTATGAAGTTTGACTGTATGTCGACCACAATTGACTTTTTGCCCAATGTAGTTGACTTTCAGCTATCTGAGCCATTGGATGAGCAACTTAGACTTGTAAGGCTTGGAACTTGACATAGTGATCCCTTGGAACATAGAATGAGGTATGATGATCACTTGAAGCATTGGAAGTCCATCTTGAATTGAGAATGACAAAACCCTAGTTTGGGTTGATTGCCTAGGAGAGGGTTTGTCTGGTCAACCCTTGTGAAATCCTTGAGTATGGATATGTGAGTAGTCTTGAGAAATAAGAGGGAAAATTTTGGGGTATAACAAAGACCGTGTGGTTTATGATACTTGGTTCTTGACACATGGTTTTTCAGTATTTTCTGTGATATTCTAAAATGATATCGGACCTTTGATCCTATAAGATTGTGACTTGGTTCTGCTATGGTATTTTAAATTGGTGTCGAACCTTTGATCCTGTGATATTCAGATTGTTCAGAGATTATGCAGCCATTTTTCAATGGATTGTACAGATGCTACCCGTTGTTATGCTGAGATTTTGAACCCATGGTTAATGCCCTTTCATCGTAGCATGTTTATCTTTCAAAAGAAATGTTAGAAAAATACATGTGTATATATCTAACTTGCATATTCATTCATTTCATGCATGCATAACAGGTACTTGAAACTATGGGATTTTCGTTACTCAAACCTGGTATTTTTTTTGCAGAATTACAAATCTTGACTTCTTACCACTCTTTGATCAGAATTAAGTGATGGAACAACTTCGTGGGGAATTGGATGAAATAAAAGAACATATGGGGTTTTTGATGCTAGACATGTAAGATTTGGTCAGTGGACAATAACTCTTGAAAGAGGAGAGCCATCAATTGAAGACTCAGCTGAGTTTGGTTATGGAAATTCTGAATAGTGTGTTGAGAAAGAAAGACAAACCTGCACCCGCTTCCGCAACAAGAGTTTCTATTCCTCCCTATACTTTTGGGGATTCTTCGAGTCTTGAATCAAGGAATACATCACCTCTTCCACCTTGTGTTCCAGGGTCTTCCCATGCACAACCTATTTATGTTGCTCAGGAAGATCCAAAGGGTAAAGCTCATCAACCAGGGTCGTCACAACCTGAGAGGCAATTTGATCCCATTCCGATGCTATATGCTCAGTTACTTCCTCAATTGCTTAAGTTTCAGTTGGTTGAGCTTAAAATTTTCACGATGCGTGGAAAGCTTTCGCGTGATTTTGATGAAAATGTTAGGTGTGATTTCCATTCTGGGGCACCTTGTCACGATACTGAGAACTGTATGGTGTTGAAACATAAAGTTCAGGAATTTCTTGATGAAGGGACAATTCTATTTACTCCCACGAGTTTGAGTGGACAAATAAATGTTACCCCAATTTGACTATTTCGGCTGTTGTTGCGCCTCAAAAGCAAACTTATGCTCCCAAGCAGGATAATCAACGACGACCAAAGGTGCCAAGGAAATTTTATCATGTCCCGATGTCTTATGCTGAATTGTTTTCTCATCTTATGGAACTGAAGTTGATTGAATTGCGTACTTGGAAAGTCGATCCAAATAATTTGCCAAAGAATTTCAATGCCAACGCTCAGAGTGTTTTCCATTCTAACGAGCAGGGGAATACTATTAAGAATTGCATGGCTTTCAAGCACGTGGTGCAGGACCTACTTGATTCTGAGGCTTTGAACTTCGAACCAACACCAACACCTGATGCTATTCAGCAACCATTACCAACTTAAGCTGAAGCTACTGTTAATGCTATTGTTAAGGATAAAGGATGCAAATCTGCTGACAACTCCTTTATCCTTTGTGAAAGAGCGTTTGTTGAGAAAGGGTGTATTCCCAGGTTGTGGTATTGACTGTGAAGATTGTATGATCCAGCCAGAAGGTTGTAAATCCTTGAGATATAGAGTGCAAGATCTTCTCTATATGAACGTTATTAGCTTCACACTGGATGGTCACGTCCAGATTCTCCGCTAATTTAGTGAATGTCAAGACTTCAAAATGCATCATCTGAAGCAATAAGTCCAATTGGAGACTACTCTCCTCAACGATGGAAATTTTCTAGTTTTAGTTTTCATTCTCATTTGTAATCTTTCTTGTTTTTTCATTACTTACTTGTATACAAAACTTGTTCATTCTTGAATATTGATCATAATGCACTGAATATGTTTGTCTTGAATTGATATATTCGTATTCACTCTTAATTGTTTTTAAAAGCTTTTGATGCTTAACTCTTGTGAATAAAGCAAAACCTCTGTAGGGAGGATGATGAACAATATACAAAGAATATCAAACAGTATTTCTTTCGAATAAAAACCTTGCTGATGATGTACAAGCATTGTTTAAATTCCCAAACACCGGAGATATAAGGGAGATAGACCCTCGTTAACCACCTTTGAGCCTTGGAGTAGGAAAAACCCCTCAATTTTTAAACCTGGGGCAGGGTAGTGTTCAATCAACCTGATCGAGCATTTGAATCTCATAAGAAGAATACATGCAAGGATCAACCACAATTGTTATCCTTCATTTATCAAGAGGTTGAGGAAAATGGAAAAACCCCAATGGGTATTCCTCGTTCATCAAAGAATAAGGTAGTCACACCTTAACAAAGAGTCGAATGACTTATTTTCATGACTTGTTCAAAGAAGAAAAAAAAGAAGAAAAAAAGAAAAAAAAGAAAAAGCGAAGAAAAGAAAAGAAAGAATATGATATTTAAAATCAAAGAATAAGGTCGTGTGATCATATACCAAGAATGAAAGAAATGAGTGACTACCATGTCCGAAAAGAAGATACCTCGTTGGTTCCCAATTATTGTAAACTCCCTGTGGAAGATGGGTGCTCGTATTGAGTTAATTGAACGTAGGAATGGAGAACATCACGGAGAATGGGTGGGCACCTAATATTTTGAGCCTTAAATCTTTTTTTCTGAAACCGTGAACCAGAGCCCGTTACAACCATAAAAGCCCTAATTGAAGCAGGGTTAATTTGAAAGCTAAACGGTAATGAGAGTACGGTATCCTGACTCCTAGGTGGCTTGCTAAAATTTTGAGTTGGTATCAATCCATCTTTTTTACTTTCTTTGAACAAAAATTCGATGTTTTCACATCTTTTCAATAAATGTTTTTAACCTCAAGACAAGCATAGGAGTTGCATTAGAATTATCATTCATAGAATAAAACATTTTTTGCATATGAATAATTGCTTAAACATCAAGTAAGCTTGCATAATGAGCATCAGATGAAAAACTTGATTATCTCGAGAGACAAACTGCTTCAGGGATGTGTTGAAGATTGAACCATTTTGTGAAGAGTGTTCCTAATCTGGGGAATACTTTCTATTGACTCTATTGAGTATAAGAAGACCAGTTTGAAGATTGACTTGAAGCAGATTGTATGCAAGTTTCTAATTACTTGAAAATTTTTGTTGAGCTATTGCATATCACATTCAGTTGTTCCCAGGGGGTGGATTGCTTTAAAGTATATGTCTGAGTATGAAGCAGATCATGTTGAGAAGCACAATTGTGTCTTAGCCAAATATAAGAAAATTACCTTGATGAGGTTCGGTCTTCAAAAGTCCTTGATTCTCTCATCTCTCTGAGAGCACGAGGTGAAGAATTGGGTTATCAAAAACCCCGCGAAGCAGGGGCAATATTACAATGATGGTACTCTTTTGAGAAGAATTATCTCAATGTTTGATCACCCTGAAGGGTAGAGAAACATGTTGATGCTCTGTAGAGTGAGTTATGATTAAACCGGGGCAGTTACATCGAGATTTTGACAATCTCTCAAAGTGATGATCAATCTGGTGAAGTTATGTGGAGATTCAGAAATCTCTCAAGTGATGAGTAATCAGAGGCATTCAATTCGGTATTATATCCCTCAAAGTTTCAGTTAAACTGGGGCATTTGTGCCAAGGCTTAATGTCTCATAGAATTTGTTGATTAGAGGAGGATCTTTTCAGAATCCGAAGACGCAGGAGCAACTTGTCTTTCTGTAATCAAGTCCATGCTCAGAGACATTGTTATGAACTACAATTTCCATGTACTTTTTTGGTTATCAGTGTGATGTCCCTTTTCCCCAATGAAGAGTACATCTAAATCTAGGTTCTTCCCTTGTGAAGCCAATTCTCAAGAAGAATTCATTTCCAAAAGGTCATGATGGACTGATTTTTGTTATCAGTAATTCGTGCTTCGACATGTTGATATTGTCGTGCTCCCCAGTATAAGTCTCGATGTTAGTTAAGGCTTATCCCCAATGATACACACTTCGACCTATCAACATTATCATAATCCCCAGTGCAAGTTATGGGCACCGATCTCAGGTAAATCCCCCGTGAGGTCGTTGATACCTATTCCAAGCGAAATTCCCCAATGAATATCCGTCGAATTCTCAAATTATCCCTAGTAAAAGTTTCTAGCCTTTATTCGTGTTGAAGATGGTGTTTGAACCGTTGACTACGGGTTGATATCCCCCAGTGAGCATGCTTTGACAGATGAATTGTTGTTGTATTCTCCAACGAGTTTTGTCTTATCACATCAAAGTTCCTAGTGCATAAGGTGCGCCCCAGTCAATTGATTCTATTCCCCGATGTAAGTCGCATTCTTCCGTGAGAAGTTATTCTGAGAATCTTCGAAACTTTTGTTCTCAAATCAGCCATGTTGGGACAAGAATATTGGTTTCCCCAATGGAGTTGGTATCTGAATGTATTCCCCATTGGAGCTTTCTATCCGAATCAGATTTCTCTTCCTCAGTGAAGATTAATAATTCATCTATTCCGGTATTTCTACATCGATGTGCATTCCTCTGTCGAAGTCTCCCCAGTGTGGTCTTGCTATTGAGATCTTTATTCTTGGAGACAAAAGTTGTTATGTTATCCCCGGTGGATTCTTGTTTTGAAAGATTCATCTCCTCACAAGGGATTGATTCCCCAATGAAGTTTAATGCTATTTGATTTATTCAAGATGCTAATGGTTACTCGCAGATGTTTGTGAATTTCCCCATGAAGTTGTGTTCCCCAACAAAGATTCTTTCGGAATTCCCCATGAAGACTCCAAATTCCCCAGTGAAAGTAGGAGAGTTCTCTAGAGAAGTTTTCTGTATCCTCAGTGAAGAGCAATGACTCTCTCCCCATGAAGTCAAGATTTGGTTGAAGTCCAATTTGATTTTCCGCAAGTGAAGAACGCTTCCCATATTGGAATTGAAATTTATTTTCGCAAGTGTTCTCTAAAATCCACTCCCTAGTGGTACCCATCTCTTGGATGTTAACGACTTCTCAACAACTGATCATCGATACTACTACTTCTTATTTAATCATTCAAGCATGCATTTATTACATTGCATCTACCTTAAACGTGTAGCATTCCATTGAATGACAGCATTACGCCATAAAAGTTCAAACATGCATGTAAAGTGTTTTCCAATTATGTATATCCAGAAGAAATAAACAACCTCTGAGGTTTACTCTCAACATTTTTCTCAAGGGATTTCTGCTTCCCTAATCGTCACTTCAAATAAAGTGTCTTGTGGGAACCCATTCCCTCCCCAATGGAGTCTTTTGTGACTTTCTTTACCTCAATCACGTTGGGTCGTGTCACCCTTTTCCTATGTAAGTTATTGACTTTCCTTGCTTATGCAAGCCGTTGGTTATGTTACTCGTGTTTTTCTCGCTGTTAGAGTGTGAGTAAGAGTCGGTATTCATCCTTTCTTCCTTTTCAAGTATTTGAGTATCCATACTCGGTGTGTGGTAATTCAGATAATTGCCACTCTTGAAGAATTATACCCCTCCTTTGGCCTGAGGAATATTATAGTTCTTGTGACGTTGCATGCACCTTTTTAAAGCCCGACCTGGTGGCAATCATTGTTAAAGTCTTCTTCAGTCGGTCTCTTTCCCTTATAAGTGCATCTTTGTACAAATGTTTCTTTTCCTATATAAGTCGTAGACTTTCCTTGCTTATGCAAGTCGTTGGTTATGTTACCCATGTTTGTCTCGTTGTTAGAGTGTGAGTAAGAGTCGGTATTCAATCTTCTTTCTTTTCAAGTTTTTGAGTATCCATACTTGGTGTGTGGTAATTCAGATAATTTCCACTCTTGAAGAATTATACCCCGACTTTGGCTTGAGGGATATTATAGTTCTTGTGCGTTGCATGCACCTTTTTAAAGCCCGACATGGTGGCAGTCATTGTTAGAGTCCTCTCGATCGATATGTTTCCCTCGTAAGTTCATCTTTGTACAGATGTTTCTTACTCCCAGTGAGTTCATCTTTGTACAAATGTTTCTTATCCCCAGTGAGTTCATCTTTGTACAAATGTTTCTCTTCCCGTTGTGAGTTCATCTTTGTACGAATTCTTCTCTTCCCCTTGTGAGTTTGTCTTCGCCCGACATCCTCTCCTTTGTGAGTTTACCATCTCTAGGTGTTTTCTCTTTGTTTAGATCTGCGAAGTTAACTAGCTCTTCGTTCCAAAGATCTATTTTTGAAGTTCGTCTTTGCCCGACATCTTCTTCCCATGTTGAGTTCATTGTGGTCAGGTGTCCTCATTTTCCTATACCAGCAAAGTTAACTAGCTCTTCGTGCCGAGGGTCTATGTTTGGATTGATGTTCTTCCTCCATATTGAGTTCTCATTCGATTAGATCTGCAAAGTTAATAAGCTCTTTGTGCTGAGGGTCTATATGAGGAGTGATGTTCTTCCTCCTAATTAAGTTCTCATTGTTTAGGTCCGTGAAGTTAACAAGCTCTTTGTGCTGAGGATCTATGTTTAGGGTTCGTCTATCAACGGTCGTTTCTCCTTACATGTTGAGTTGACCGTGGTCAGGTGTTCTCATTTACGTAAACCTGCAAAGTTAACTAGCTCTTCGTGCCGAGGGTTTATGTTTGAAGTGATGTTTATCCTCCATGTGGAGTTCTCACTTGTTTCATATTCGCGAAGTTAACAAGCTCTTCGTGCCAAGGATCAATGTTTGGGATTTGTCTATCAACAGTCGTTTCTCCTTCCTTGTGGAGTTCTCTTGTGCCTAGATCCGAGAAGTTAACAAGCTCTTCGTGCCAAGGGTCTATGCTCGGAAGCTATGTTCTTCCTCCTTGTTGGGTTCTCATTTGCTTAGATCTGCGAAGTTAACAAGATCTTTGTGCCGAGGGTCTATATGAGGAGTGATGTTCTTCCTCCTTATTGAGTTCTCATTATTTAGGTCCGTGAAGTTAACAAGCTCTTCGTGCTGAGGATCTATGTTTGGGGTTCGTCTATCAACGGTCGTTTCTCCTTACTTGTTGAGTTCACCATGGTCAGGTGTTCTCTTTTACGTAAACCTGCAAAGTTAAATAGCTCTTCATGCCGAGGGTTTATGTTTGTAGTGATGTTTATCCTCCACGAAGTTAACAAGCTCTTCTTGCCGAGGATCAATGTTTAGGGTTCGTCTATCGACAGTCGTTTCTCCTTCCCTGTAGAGTTCTCTTGTGCCTAGATCCGAGAAGCTAACAAGCTCTTCGTGCCAAGGGTTTATGCTCGGAAGCTATGTTCTTCCTCCCGAAGTTAACAAGCTCTTTGTGCCGAGGGTCTATATGAGGAGTGATGGTCTTCCTCCTTATTGAGTTCTCATTGTTTAGGTCCGTGAAGTTAACAAGATCTTTGTGCTCAGGATCTATGTTTGGGGTTCATCTATCAATAGTCATTTCTCCTTATTTGTTGAGTTCACCGTAGTCAGGTGTTCTCATTTACGTAAACTTGCTAAGTTAACTAGCTCTTCGTGCCGAGGGTTTATGTTTGGAGTGATGTTTATCCTCCATGTGGAGTTCTCACTTGTTTCATATCCGCGAAGTTAACAAGCTCTTCATGCCGAGGATCTATGTTTGGGGTTCGTCTATCAACAATTGTTTCTCCTTCCTTGTGCAGTTCTCTTGTGCCTAGATCCGCGAAGTTAACAAGCTCTTCGTGCCGAGGGTCTATGCTCGAAAGTTATGTTCTTCCTCCTTTTTGGGTTCTCATTTGCTTAGATCTGCGAAGTTAACAAGCTCTTCGTGCTGAGGGTCTATATGAGGAGTGATGTTCTTCCTCCTTATTGAGTTCTCATTTTCTTAGATCTGCGAAGTTAACAAGCTCTTCGTGCTGAGGATCTATGTTTGAAGTTCGTCGTTTCCCGACTATGTCTTCTCCCTTTTGAGTCCAGCGTGTCAGGTGTCCTCTTGATCTGCGAAGTTGTTTATCAACAAGTGCTTCGTGTCGAAGATCATTTGGTTATTCTCATATTCAGTGAGTCACTCTTTCATGGGTGTCCTCTGTATCATCCCTATAGGGTCGCTTTAGTATAAAGGTTCTCTTGTTCGGAATGCCCGAGTTTCTGTGTATACATTTGGCCTCTTCATATCTCTATGTATCATCCTGGATGGGTCGTTTCAGTACCATCGTTCTCGTGAGCGGAATGCCCGAGTTCGTTTGTATGAATTTGTCTCCTTTATTTCTCATCCTCACTGAGTCACTCTTTCATGGGTCTCCTCTCTTCATCATCTCTGGTGGGTCGCTTCAACACAAGTGTTCTCGTGAGCGGAATGCCCGAGTTCGTTGGTATAAGTGTGTCCTCCTTATGTCTCTCTAGTGTATATGTTCAAACAGATAATCCAAAATATAATAATTCTCAGCTCATATTTAGAGCGCGAATTTTACGGTTAATTTAAGTATTCAATCATCTTCTACCTTGTTGGTTAGAAAGGCTTGCGCCAATCTCGCCCTCCGACCGAAGAAGATTGAATAGGGGCAACTGTTGCACCCCAAAATATGCCCTCTTCATTTTTTTAATAATAATTGGCTTACACTTAATCAATAGGTGCATGGCATACATATCATTCATGCGTTAACCATAAGATCTAATTTTTCAATTATGAGAATGTGCATCAATTCTGAAGAAGAGGTTTGATTCCCCAAAATTCAATATTTGAGGTTCTATTGTTTCCAGTGTCATCTCAGTGTACAAGACATGTGTGTCTAAAAAGCTTCTGGTTACCTCTCGAGAATAGGAGTTTTGAAGTTCTGACCTCCTATCATGAGGATATTAATTGAGGGGCTCGAGCTACAGTGTGTTGAGTTCGAATATATGAGCCCGAAATGATTCTATGGCCTTTTGTGAGTCTCGAGGTATTTGCATATGACTTATCGATCCATGCGATTCGTTAGAAAATCAAGAATGGTCGGGTAAAATGATGCTTAAGTGTGTGTACTAAAAATTCAACAAAAGTCAAAGTTTGACCGAGTGGAATTTCTGGTCAAAATTATTGTCAAAAGTCAAGATTCAAGAAAATGTGATTATTTGTTGAGAAAAGTCGGAAGAATCGGGTGAAAACAAGATTTTTTGCAATTTAAGTAATCTTAGACTTAGAAAAATCTTCTAAGTTTTAAGCGTTTTTGTGTTCACGGAGCCATGTTGTCGACTCTCTATCTCATTCGTCCGTGGTCGGAAGTTTGTGAATTGGTAATTGTCGGAAAGAGCGTATTTCGTACTCCGAATTTGTCCTTGTGAAGATTTCTCTATTGTAAGTGTTTTAAGTTGGCATTAATTTTTGGTAAAACTAGACTATGGCAATGTCTTGATAAATGTCATGACATTCAGAGATTGAAGATAAATCCTACATGACAAGGATGTTTAAGTACAACTCAGATCTGGAAGCAATCTTGTTTGGAAATGAGAAGTTTGGTGATGTCATAACGGATGTTATGACATTACGTGTGACATTTATCGCTCAGAATGCTTTTTCTGAGATTTTTCAGGAAGTTTGTTGAGCTGTTTTATTATTGTTATATATTATTAGTTTACATGATCACGTGGCTAAATTGGTTAATCTTAGTTAAACCTAAATTGGTTGTTAAAAAGACGAAGTTTTTAGGATTAATTAAGTGAACCCTAGCTATCTTTATGGAAGCCCAAAAACTGAAGTTTCAGGACTGCTTCTATAATAGGAATATAACCCTTACTCTGCTGCTGCGCCTCTGGACAGTATTGAAGATTTAGCAGGTTGTATTTTGTGTAATTCTAGTTACTCTTGTGAGCCAAGCAACTATCAATTGATAAGTGCCTTGGACTAGGATTTGGTTGTAAGGGTTGTTTATCACTCAAAGCTTTGAAGCACGAGTGTTGTGTCTCTTGATTAAAGCTTTGAAGCAAAATCAAGTTTGTTTATTGAAGAGTGTCTTCACAATTCAATTAATCAATAGGTTGATATCACTGTGATTGAGGGAGTGGTAGGAACTCAGGTCTAAGTAGGACTTAGATTGAAGTTGCATTGGGTAGGTTTAAAGTGAAGGAGATAAACTGGTTGGTTTATTCCTGAATTAATTCTACTAATAGTGAATTTCCTCCCTGGCTTGGTAGCACCCAGATGTAGGTGTAGTTACACACTGAACTGGGTAAACAATTTATTGTGTTCTTTACTGCTGTTTGAATTTACTGTGTGAATTGTTAACAGAGTGTCAGATACCGTGTCATAACATTATCTATGACATCACGTATATGCTGCCAGGAATTTCAATTGGCATCAGAGCAGGCACCCTGCCTGTTATTTCTGGGTGAGATCTAGGGATAATAGTTTCTGGCGTTATGGAAAAGGAAGGAGGATTTAGAGGTAGACCACCCATACTAGATGGATCTAATTATGATTGCTGGAAACCTCGTATGGTTTGCTTTTTGAGGTCACTGGATATTAAAGCTTGGAGAGCTGCTGACAAAGGATGGAAACATCCCACCAAGCTTGAGAAAGATGAGACTTCTGTCTTGAAACCTGAGGAAGAATGGAGCAAAGAAGAAGAGGAGCTAGCACTGGGGAACTCTAAAGCATTGAATGCCTTATTCAATGGAATTGACAGAAATATCTTCAGATTAGTACATCAATGTGAGCTGGCCAAGGATGTTTGGGACACTCTCAAAACTACTCATGAGGGGACATCCAAGGTGAAGGTGTCAAGACTTCAGATGCTCACTACCAAATTTGAGAATTTAAAGATGAAGGAAGATGAGAGCATTCATGAATTTCACATGCATATCTTGGAGATTTCCAACACCTCAAGAGCACTGGGAGAAAAGATGTCAGAAGAAAAGCTGGTGAGAAAGATTCTCAGATAATTTCCTAAAAGGTTTGCAATGAAAGTGACTGCTATAGAGGAAGCTCAGGATATTAGTACCTTGAAAGTGGAATAACTTGTTGGATCTCTTCAGACATTTGAGATGGGGATCAGTGAGAATGTTGACAGGAAGAACAAGAGCATAGCCCTTGTATCCAATAATGAAGAGGAATGCAAGGAGGATGGTGAAGAGAAGATATCTGAAGCTATAGCTATGCTTGGAAGAAAGTTCAACAAACTCATCAAGAGAATTGACCCAAAGTCAAGGTCCAATGTCAAGAACATTCCATCTAACATCAGCAGATCTTATGACTCCAACAGAAGATCCAAGTCAGAAGAAAAGGGAAGTCAAAGAAGAGGAATCCGGTGTCATGGTTGTGAAGGATATGGACATATTAGAGCTGAATGTCCTACCTTTCTAAAGAAACAAAAGAAAGGAATGGATGTCACTTGGTCTGATGGTGACTCAGGAAGTGAATCTGAGGAAGAAGCAGCCAAACTTGTCACTGCTCTCTCTAGAGTGTGCAATTCTGACATAGATTCTAGTGATGAGGAAGTGACATTTGAAGAGCTTGCTGAAACCTACAAGAAGCTGTGTGTAAGAAGTGGTGAAATATGTCAGCAAAATGAGAAACAGAAAAAGTTGATTGTGAAGTTGGAGGCTGAGAATGTAAAGTTGGAGACTGAGAAGAAGGAAAACACTGTTACTATAAGTCACCTCAACAGTGAAATTATAGTGTTGAACTCCAAACTTGATCAAATGTCTAAGTCTGTCAAAATGTTGACATCTGGTACTGATAAGTTGGAGGAAGTCCTTCTGTTTGGACAGAATGCAGGAAATAAGCATGGCCTGGGATATGAAGCTGCAAAGAAATCTGTTGGTGACAAGAAGAAGAACAGACCTGGAAAATCAATGTCAAATAAGATGTCACAGCACAAGGCAGGAAATAGGTCTGGCTCAGGATATTTAGAGGCAAAGAAATTTGCTGATAACAAAAAGAAGAACAGACCCAATAAACTAATGTCAAAGCAGATGTCACAACATTGGGTTCAACATCAAGACCAAAGAAACATGAAGAAAAAGTTTCAAAGATGGAGATGTCATTATTGTGGGAAGTTTGGACACATAAAGCCTTTTTGCTTTAGACTACATGGATATCCTAATCAAGTTCCTTATGTGAAGCCTAAGACCAACAAGGTATCCTACACTCAACAGGAAGAAGAAGATGCACTGATAGCTCACACTTCCCTTAGGGTGTCTGCCAAGGAAGATTGGTACTTTGACAGTGGGTGTTCTAAGCATATGACTGGAATCAAAAATCTTCTGAATGATGTCAAACCTCATTCCACCAGTTTTGTTACTTTTGGGGATGGAGCTAAAGGAGAAATCAAAGGTGATGGGAACTTAGACTGTTCTGGAGTTCCAAACCTAAATGGAGTGTTGCTGGTAAAAGGTTTGACTGCTAATCTCATAATCATAAGTCAACTATGTGATATGGGATTCAAAGTAAACTTCACTAGGTCTGAATGTCCTGTAATCAATGATAATCAAGAAGTGGTTATGAGAGGAGTCAGATCAAAGGACAACTGCTACATGTGGGAGTCTGAACACACCAACCTGTCCTCTGTGTGCTCTACAGACAAAGATGAAAAGGAGGTGAAATTGTGGCACCAAAAACTTGGGCATTTGCATCTCAGAGGAATGAAAAAGATCATTTCCATGGAGGCTGTCAGAGGAATACTAAGACTTCATATTGATGAAGAAAGAGTCTGTGGTGAGTGTCAGGTTGGAAAGCAAACCAGAATGTCACATTCAATGTCAAGACATCTGACCACTTCTAAGGTGCTGGAGCTGCTACACATGGATTTGATGGGGCCTATGCAGGTTGAGAGTCTTGGTGGAAAAAGATATGCTTATGTTGTTGTGGATGATTTCTCCAGATTTACCTGGATAAACTTCATCAAAGAAAAATCTGATGTGTTTGACGTTTTTAAAGAATTATGCAAAAGACTTTAAAGAGAGAAGGAAGGCTACATTGTCAGAATAAGAAGTGATCATGGAAAGGAATTTGAGAACAGTAAGTTTGATGAATTCTGTTCCTCAGAAGGAATCAACCATGAGTTTTCTTCTCCTATAACCCCTCAACAAAATGGAGTTATGGAAAGGAAGAATAGGACTATACAGGAATCTGCCCCATCAATGATTCATGCCAAGAAACTTCCTATTCATTTTTGGGCTGAAGCTATGAATACAACTTGCTATGTTCACAACAGGGTCACCTTAAGAAAGGGAACATCTTCCACCTTGTATGAAATATGGAAGGGAAGAAAACCTACTGTGAAATATTTCCATGTTTTTGGTAGCAAATGTTATATTCTGACAGATCGTGATCAAAGGAGAAAAATGGACTCTAAAAGTGATGAAGGCATTTTTCTGGGATACTCTTCAAACAACAGAGCATATAGAGTATTCAACTCCAGGACTAAAGTGATGATGGAATCTATTAATGTCATAGTTGATGATCATCATCAGGAAAACAATGTCCCATATGATGTTGAGACATTGTTTGAGACATCACCACAAGTGTCTGATAAGGATGATGTGCTTGTCCCTACTTTCCCAAAATCTGAACCAGAGGAAGCCAACAAAGATCCTTCCATCAGAATTCAGAAAGATCATCCAAAGGAACTCATCATTGGAGATCCTAACTGTGGTGTCATTACAAGATCCAGAGAAATTGTCTCAAACTCTTATTTTGTGTCAAAGATTGAGCCAAAGAATGTCAAAGAGGCTCTAACTGATGAATACTAGATTGGAGCAATGCAAGATGAATTGAACCAGTTCAAGCAAAATGAAGTGTGGGAGTTAGTTCCTAGACCAGAAGGGACAATCATCATTGGAACAAAGTGGATATACAAGAACAAGTCTGATACAGAAGGGGTTGTCACCAGAAATAAAGCAAGACTTGTTGCTCAGGGATACACTCAAGTTGAAGGGATTGATTTTGATGAGACTTTTGCTCCTGTGGCTAGACTAGAATCAATCAGGCTACTACTAGGAGTTGCTTGCATTCTGAAAGTCAAATTGTTTCAGATGGATGTGAAAAGTGCCTTTCTAAATGGCTACTTGAATGAGGAGGTATATGTAGAGCAGCCTAAAGGATTTGTGGATCCAAATTTTCCTGATCATGTCTACAAGTTGAGGAAAGCCCTATATGGTCTGAAGCAAGCTCCTAGAGCTTGGTATGAAAGGCTGACCAAGTTCCTTACTGACAAAGGATATAGGAAAGGAGCCTTGGATAAAACACTCTTTGTCAAGAATGAAGGAGGAAAGATAATGGTGGCTCAAATTTATGTTGATGACATAGTATTTGGAGGAATGTCAGACACAATGGTGAAACATTTTTCCAACCAAATGCAAGCTGAGTTTGAAATGAGCCTCATGGGAGAATTGACTTACTTTCTTGGACTACAAGTCACACAGATGGAAGACTCAATATTCCTTTCATAGAGCAAGTATGTAAGGAATATTGTCAAGAAATGTGGATTGGAGAATGCCAGCCATAAAAGGACTCCTGCTCCAACTCATTTAAAGTTGTCAAAGGATACAAGTGGAGAAAATGTTGATCAAAGCTTGTATAGAAGCATGATAGGAAGCTTGTTGTACTTTACAGCCAGCAGACCTGGTTTTGAATTTGCTGTTGGGGTGTGTGCAAGATACCAAGCTGAACCTAAAGTAAGTCACATCAATCAGGTGAAAAGAATTCTGAAGTATGTGAGTGGAACTTGCAATTATGGTATACTGTATTCTCATGGATGTGAACCAATTCTGTCTGGCTATTGTGATGCTGATTGGGCTGGTAGTGCTGATGATAGAAAAAGCACTTCTGGAGGATGTTTTTTCTTGGGGAATAATGTTGTTTCTTGGTTCAGCAAGAAGCAAAACTATGTGTCCTTGTCCACTGCTGAGGCTGAAGACATAGCAGCTGGTAGCAGTTGTTCTCAGATGGTTTGGATGAAGCAGATGCTGACTGAGTACAATGTCACACAGGATGTCATGACATTGTACTATGACAACCTGAGTGCTATTAATATTTCAAAGAATCCTGTTCAACACAGCAGGACCAAGCACATTGACATTATACATCACTTCATCAGAGACCTTGTAGAAGAGAAAGTGATTAAATTGGAGCATGTAGCCACTGAACTTCAACTGGCTGACATTTTTACTAAAGCTCTTGATGCTAGTCAGTTTGAGAATTTAAGGGGCAAACTGGGTATTTGCCAATATGAGGAATTGTAGCAATTAAGATTGCTCACAACAAGGAATGGGAGAGACTTTTTTCATTTAATTCTAAGTGGAGTAATTAATTGTTTTCTTCTTGTTTTTCAAAAGTCCAAGAATAGGAAGAGGCATATATATATTTCAGTTTCTTTTTTTGAAAGTCTCTACTGCCATTTCATCAACAAAAACTCTCAAGCTCTCTGTGATAATTTTCTTGCCTTCCTCAAGATGTCTCAACAGAACCTATCATTGTCCTCCTC
Organism: Vicia sativa; assembly: GCA_021764765.1. Taxonomy (NCBI): domain Eukaryota; kingdom Viridiplantae; phylum Streptophyta; class Magnoliopsida; order Fabales; family Fabaceae; genus Vicia; species Vicia sativa. Next base: position 115,640,199 of record CM038793.1, read on the forward strand.
ATGATCTCAAGATTCTGGCTTTTCATCTCCCACCATGGCTGAGATTAGGGAAAGCGCTGAATCCATGAATGTTGAAGCTCTAAAGGTCACACCACTGCGTGCAATGGCAACTGACCCTGAGAAGGTCAAGAAACTTCGCACCAAAAATGCACGAAGGTCACAAGCATCACCTTCTGGTAAGACCTCTGAACCGTCTTCATCTGTACCTCAAGAAATAGCAAATAGAGAAGGTTCTAGGTATGTGCATGAAGCCATTGCTAGGATAGTAACCAGGATCATAAATGAAAATCACTCTGTACCTGGGGTTTCTGTCCCTTTAAACCAACAATCTGCTAGCCCTAGTTTAGCTGCTGATCCAGATGTCACTGAGAATGTCAAGACATCTGATGATCATGTCAAGAAAAACCTTGTGGATCCTTATACTGAAACTCCTATTGATTCCCCTGTAAAGGATGATGTTAATCCTTCTAAAAAAGTCCCTGAAGTGTGTGTAGATGATACATGTAATGAGTCCCCTGTTGCTAATAAAGATGATATCTCTGATGGTATTCTTGAAGAATCCCTAGAAAGATGTGCTTCTGTTAAAACCCTTGTGAAACCTGCTGATTACATCTCTGATAGTATCTTAGAAGAGACTCCAGAGAAACCAAGTGGTGATAATCTTGAAAAGTCTCCAGTTAAAGATTCTGAGAATTTAGAGGAACCCCCTGTCATTGACTTGGATGAAGAATTCTCAGACAATGACCTCATTGCCAATGTCAATCCAAGCATTGCAAAGAGGATGATGAGAAGGAAAGGTAAACAGGTTGCATCTCAGAGTCCTGTTAAAGAAAAGGTTGATGAAGATGTCTCTAAGGCTGAGAAGAACACCAAGGCTGGACCCTCTACAAAGAAGAGTAGGGTAAAAACTATTGGTGGTGGCTCTAGACCCAAGAGAACACCTATTGTGAAGAAGAGGAAGGTACCTGAACCTTCAGAGTCTGATCAAGACTCTGATTTTGATGTTGAAGTGAATGTCTCAAACATTCATCCAAGGAAGAAGCCAACTCTTGGGAAACTGCCCAAAGTACCTGAGGTGGCCATTGATAACATCTCATTCCATCATCCTGAGAATGCTGGCAGATGGAAGTGTGTGTGCTTGAAGAGGATTGCTCTGGAAAGGGAGCTGAATAAGAGTGCTCTTGAGTGCAAGGAAGTTGTTGATTTTATCAAAGAGGCTGGCTTAATGAAAACAGTTGTGAGCTTCTCAAACTGCTATCATGTGTTGGTAAAGGAATTCATAGTGAATATGTCAAGTGGTTGTGGTGATGGGAGGTCTGCAGATTATAAGATTGTGTATGTAAGGGGGAGAAAAGTAAAATTCTCTCCTAGTGTGGTCAACAGATTCTTGGGGAGATCAGATGAAGCTCAGCCAGAGCTTGAGGAAACTGATAACAAAATCTGTCAAACAGTCACTGCTAAGCAAGTGAAGCACTGGCCTCTGAAGGGAAAACTCACAGCAAGCAAACTGAGTGTCAAATTTGCTATCCTACACAAAATAGGTGCTGCTAACTGGGTACCAACAAATCACAAGTCAACCATCTACATTGGACTGGGCAGATTTATATTTGTAGTAGGTACTCAAGAAAAATTTTACTATGGAACCTACATCTTTCAGCAAACCCTCAAACATGTTGAAAGCTATGCAATCAAAGGACCAATAGCCTTTCCCTCCCTCCTGTGTGGAATTATAATGGATCAATATCCTGATATTCTGGTTGAAAGAGATACAGTCTGCAAAAGAGCCCCTGCTCTTGGATTTCATTACAAGCTCTTTCAAGGAAGACATGTCCCAGACATTCTCATGACATCTGGTGAGACATCCAATGTCAAGGCAACTTCTCAGAAGGCATCTGTCATAGCTCTGCTGAAAGCAACCTGCAAGGAGCTTGAAGCAAGGAAACAAAGCCTTGAAGAACTAATCTCTCAACTGGAAAAAGGAGCAGGACACAGAGGTTGAGGATGAAGGGTTAGATGGTGATGTTGATAATGATGATGTTCAGATGGCTGGAGCTGAAGGAAGTTCTGAAGATGCTTCTTTTCATAGTGTCTCTTCAGGAGAAGAGAGCACTTGAGATGGAAGCTTGTTACCTGTTGTTTCTTATATCTGTTTGTATTTCTGCCTTGATGTAAACTTTGTTCTGCTATTTCCCTAATTGTTTTGGTTAATTATATTACTTTGACAGAGTTGTAACTTTAACTATGATGGTACTTCTTTTATATATGATGAATGTTGGGGAATTTGTACTGGTTCCTTTGGCCCTTTTGAGGCTAAAAATAGGGAGAAGTATATGTGGGAAATTGGGGCAATTGTATGAAAAATTATGGGTAGAATTCATCTTCTCTAGGATCTGGTTTTTAAAGCTTTGGATATCTTAGAACTAGTCTGTTTTTCTTCTGCTGCATGGGTACTCTGACAACTTAGTTTGTTTTAGCCAAAAATGTGCCAAAGGGGGAGTTTGTAAGTGTTTTAAGTTGGCATTAATTTTAGGTAAAACTAGACTATGGTAATGTCTTGATAAATGTCATGACATTCAGAGATTGAAGATAAATCCTACATGACAAGGATGTTTAAGTACATTTCGATCCAAATCTTGTGCTAGAAATTTAAGTTTGGTGATGTCATAACAGATGTTATGACATTCTGTGTGACATTTACTGTTCTGCAGAATCTATTTTTTTCCTGAGATTTTTCAGGAAGTTTGTTGAGTTGTTTTATTATTGTTATATGTTATTAGTTTACCTGGTCACGTGGCTAAATTGGTTAATCTTAGTTAAACCTAAATTGGTTGTTAAAAAGACCAATTTTTTACGATTAATTAAGTGAACCCTAGCTATCTTTATGGAAGCCCAAAAACTGAAGTTTCAGGACTGCTTCTATAATAGGAATAGAACCCTTACTCTGCTGCTGCGCCTCTGGACTGTATTGAAGATTTAGTAGGTTGTATTTTGTGTAATTCTAGTTACTCTTGTGAGCCAAGAAACTATCAATTGATAAGTACCTTGTACTAGGATTTGGTTGTAAGGGTTGTTTATCACTCAAAGCTTTGAAGCACGAGTGTTGTGTCTCTTGATTAAAGCTTTGAAGCAAAATCAAGTTTTTTTATTGAAGAGTGTATTCACAATTCAATTAATCAATAGGTTGATATCACTGCTGTGATTGAGGGGGAGTGAGTAGGAACTCAGGTCTAAGTAGGACTTAGATTGAAGTTGGATTGGGTAGGTTTTAAGTGAAGGAGATAAACTGGTTGGTTTATTCCTGAATTAATTCTACTAATAGTGAATTTCCTCCCTGGCTTGGTAGCCCCCAGATGTAGGTGTAGTTACACACTGAACTGGGTAAACAATTTATTGTGTTCTTTACTGCTGTTTGAATTTACTGTGTGAATTGTTAACAGAGTGTCAAATACTGTGTCATAACATTCTCTGTGACATCACGTATCTGCTGCCAGGAATTTCATCTAGAAATGCCCGGATTTCGAGTTATGAGGTTCCGAAGTTTAATGTTCACAACTTTGGAAGTTTACACTTAGTGAAGTTTTGAATGTTTTTTAACATGTTCAAGTGCTTGACTTCGGAGGTATTTTACACGTGTTTCAAGTTGAGTTAAAAATCAAAGTTATTCATTTCGCAGCAATCTACAACTTTGCTGAAAGAATGGAATTAATTCGGAGCTCCGATCAAAAGTTATGAGGTTCGGAAGTTATGAATTCATTATGTTACAATATTCAACACAAAAGTTTTTTGGAGTGTTTGTTTACTTTGTCAGACTGACGATTTTGGGTTCGATTTTATCATAGCTATTGGCTCCGAATTGAAAAATGCTCAACTGCAAAGTTGTTCATCTCACAGCAATCTATAACTTTGTTGAAGGAATCGAGTTCATTCGGGATTCAGATCGAAAGTTACAAAGCCTAGAAAATAAGAATTTATCATGATTGCAATATTCGAATAATTGTTGTGCGCATGTTTGAGGTTGTTTTTATCATCGATTCAATCACTGCACGGGAAAACTCTGAACATGAAAGTTAGAGTCTGTCATGTCCTCTGTAAGTTTCATTACGGACGTCGTAGAAAAGATACGAAGCTCCGAAGTGGTTAAGTTGAAGTTGCCAAAACGCGAGATAGCATATGTATTTTTGCCATGGCTACGAGAGCATTTTATCAAACAGTTAGAGTGCGCATGTTCGAGGCTGTTTTTATCACCGATTCGATCGCCGCACGAAAAATCTCTGAACATGAAACTTGGAGTTTATCGTGTCCTCTAAAAGTTTCGTTCACGGACTATTTCATTTTGGACGTCGTAGCGAAATATATGAAGCACCAAAGTTAATAGTTTGAAGTTGGAAAATTGTTGGTTGTCACGCGCAAGACTTGCCCAGCCAAGCCAGGAATTTCATGCAACGGTCGCGTGGCAAATTGCAAACACTTTTTTTGATGATTAAGGCTTCCTTTGTACTTTTGTTGAAATACAAAGTTGTTCTACCACATACCTTCATATCATTTGGTCGAGTATTGGAAAAGGTATAGATCCGTTAAGTGGTGTATGTGGATTGATTTAAGAATATGGCACTTAGACAAATTCTCAAACATTCAAGTCAGTTTGTGACGTCGTGACTTTGAAGCTAAATACGGCGAGCTTGTGATCAACTTTTCATCGGGCATTCACCATCAATGTTGTTCTACCTAGTGTGCTCTTCAAGTTGACGCTCTCGTTATGTCGGTCGGACTGCTACACTTGATAGGAGCATATAATTAGCTGGCATAGTTTTTTTAATAATCAATGGCAGTAGAGGCATTCACAAAAAAGAGGTTACAGGCTGTAAGAAACTTTAATCTGATTCATCCATAACCACAAAAAAAACAAAACAGTTACGGGAACAAACTTTTTTTTGGGGGTCTCGATTCATTTCTTCACGCCACTCTTCTTCATCGCTCTTCAACCATCAACATACTCCTCAATCGTAACAGACTGCTCTCTCACATTCAGAACAGACTCATAAAAAACTAAGAGAAACATTGTTAGTGTTTTTAAGTTGGCATTATTTTTGGTAAAACTAGGCTTTAGCAATGTCATGATAGATGTCATGACATTCAGAGATTGAAGATAAATCCTACCTGCTAAGGATGTTAAAAGACATTTAATCGAAGCTAAAGTCATGGAAATTGCAGAAATCGATGTTATAACGATGTTATGACATTCGATGTGACATTCTGCTCGAATCTGCTTGTTCTGAGATTTTTCGGAAGTTTGTTGAGTGCTAAATATTGTTTTTCTTATTAGAAAGCATGCTCACGTGGCTGCTAGGTTAATCTTAGTTAAACCTAAATTGGTTGTTGAAAAGACCATGTTTTTAGGATTAAATTAAGTGAACCCTAGCTATCTTTATGGAAGCCCAAAACTGAAGTTTCAGGACTGCTTCTATAAAAGGAATTCAACCCTTACAACTGTGCTGCGCCCTTTGAATGTATTGAAGAGATAGCAGCTTGTGTTTGTGTACTGTTAGGATTTGTAACAGTTGGTATTGTGTAATTCTAGTTTCTCTTCTGAGCCAAGCAACTATCAATTGATAAGTGCATTGGACTAGGATTTGGTGTAAGGGTAGTTTATCACTCAAAGCTTTAAAGCACGAGTGTTTGTCTCTTGATTGAAGCTTTGAAGCAAGATCAAGATATTTTATTGAAGTGTGTCTTCACAATTCAATTAGTCAATAGGTTGATATCACTGTGATTGAGGGGAGTGAGTAGGTACTCGGATCTAAGTAGGACTTAGGTTGAAGTTGCATTGGGTAGGTTTTAAGTGAAGGAGATAAACGGTGGTTTATTCTGAATTAATTCTACTAATAGTGAATTTCCTCCTGGCTTGGTAGCCCCGGATGTAGGTTTGTTGAACCGAACGGTGAACAATTTATTGTGTTCTTTCGCTTTCTTCATGTGTGAATTGTTAACTTAGTGTCAGATACTGTGTCATAACATTCTCTGTGACATCACGTATCTGCTGCCAGGAATTTCAAACATAATTGGCTTTTTTTTCACTCACTCACCACTCTCCTCCATAACATAAATCATCTTCTCCCATAACAAAAGAGGGAACCCGATTCAAACCCCGAACAAAAAGGGAATAATAGAAAAATCTTTCTGTTCACCTTCATTCACCACAACAACCCTTCTTCAACGATCTTCATCTCCATCTCTCTCTCTCTCAAACTTCCATAACTATTGCTCATCAAGAATTCGTGAAAGAAAAAAGATTCAATAACCACCATCCACAACCATCGTAACAAACTTCCGCGGCCGTAACAGAATCTTTCCCAACCATACACCATCACCATTCTTTCACCTCTAACATCCTTCTCTTACTCTCGCCACCACTAACAACCCGAACCCTCTTCTTCCTCTGACTATCAACAATGTTGCTACTCTCTGTTTTGACGGTTCCAGCTCCTTCTTGCCATTTGGAGAGTTCCTGGTTTGATATCTCTCCTTCACCGTAAGAAGAAGCCTTCTAGGCACCACTGTCAAGCCAGAATAGACGTCGTAAAAGGCTCGCTGTCTCTTTCACCTTCTAGAATTCAAGAAGGATAATGAGTTTATTTCTTAGTGATGAAACTCCAAGCAGCGTCTTCGTTTTCAATTTGTGCTTATTCTTGAATACGCCAGTAATTCTAAGCTCACCCCTCTAGATATGTTGTCATCTTTCCCAGGGTTCTAGATATGAAACAATCTATGCGATTCCTTGATGTTCGATTCTGATTTTGGAAATTTAAGCATCAGATTCTGAATCACCGTCAAAAATCGAGTAGAGTAGGCCAAGTCTCGGAATTTGTTGGTGAGATTTACCAACTCTGGCGTCCTTACCACCTGAAAAGATTACCGAAAAGTGCAGCACCGGTGGCAGCTTGTACAAACCCTCGATGTGACACCCCAAACAATTCAACTATTAAATAATTAGAAATTTAATTATTAATTTAATTAAAGGTTTAATTATTTATATTTTTTAATTAATGGATTTAATTAATTAATTAAATAAATGGGAGTGTTGGAGGTGTGAAGTGAAATTGGGAGGTATTAGAGTAAAAGGATGTAATTATTCTAATTATGTTATTTTATTTAATTGGGATAATATAAAGGAATAAATAAAGGAAAGTGAGAAGAGTAATTAGAATTTCATTCTACGTACTTTGGAGAAGAGAAGAGAAAGAGGAGAAAAAGTCAAATCGTTAGAATTCGAAGATTCATCGCGAGGTAAAGGATGATCTGATCAAATTATTATGCCTTATAGGTTTTGATAATCAATAGAATGAGTTGATCCGTTAGGAATCTCGAATTAGGATTCTAGGTTGTGCCCTAACGTTATGATCCGACGTAAAAACTTCAATTGGAATTGATAAGAACAATTAATTTATGTAGAATGATTGTAGGCTAATTAGAAAACATGATTCTGTGGTCAATTGGATGTGAACATACATGAATTAATTCTGCTCTGGTGTAATACGGAGTTTGGTAATGAATGGAATCAATGGGTATTGGAAAACAGTGAAGAAATAAACTAATTTTGTGGAAAAATCGCAGTATGGGTCGACACATGGGACTATGGATCAATGCAAGTAGGAAAATCTTTGAAGACCAGAGGCGTGGGAAAAGCATGAATCGATGCATAGAGTCATGCATCGACTTATAAGGCAAAATTTGAAGCTATGCCTCGACACATACGTGTTATGCAATGATGCATACTGAACAAAAACTGAAAAATGCCAAAATTTTAATTGTATGCATCGATGCATACGATGCATGTGTCGATACATGCTGTTTATGTATTGATGCATAGGCTTATGCATCGATGCATACTGTGCTGAAACATAATGGAACTTTCTGAAAACGGTTTTGGTCATATCTTTGCGACCGTAACTCCGATTTAGGCATAGTTGGTATCGTTAGAAAGCTTAGAACGAGTACTATCTATTAAAAACATTTTCAAAACCAGTAATTGAGATCTTGAAGGATTAAAATGGCTTCCGTAGCAAGAATTCATTGTAATTCGTGAATTATTCGTTGCGTATACTTGTTGTGTGTTAATTCCATGTGTTGTAATTAACGTTATATGTTCATGATTTGCTGTTATCATGTGTTGTTGTTGTTGTTGTTGTTGGCTATAAGTGGAATAATGTTGTGTGATCATATTCTGTATTTGGATTGTTGCATTCTTTGATGTGCATGCATATGCATTCCGGTGATGATTAATTCCCATTGTATGGAATTGTACCTGCAGAGCCAATACCCGTACCCAGTGGATAGTGGTGGTGAGGCTGGATTCTCGACCCAGTGGTGTATGGGTGAATCGTTGTTAGCTCTGTTTCCATGGTGTAAGCGGAACAGGGTGTGAATTAAGTACACGTTTGGTACCACATGCATTGAGTCTGCATTGCATATGTAATTATAACATGTTAGGATGGTTTCCAGTGTTATAATTGCATTGATTGTTGTTATATGTATAATGATCTGTGTGAATTGTATTTGTGAATCATATTCTGATGATGCTAATGAGGGTGAAATAATGTATTGATTGTTTTAAAGAAACGTATAATGCATTTTAATTGTTGATGAAATCCCACCCTTACTTTGATGATTTTAGATTGAAGTAATTAGCTGCTCAGGATTTGGTGAGGATGGCTCATAGAGCTGTGTTATTTAGATAGTCCGCATGTCAGTGTCATGCTCTGGTAGTTGTAACACTGGGGAACGATCATTTTGGAATTTTAAGGATTAAACTTGTTTCTTTTGAGTTTATGTTTTGGAAAAACTATGAATTGAGTTTATTCCAGGTTTTATGTTATTTCCGCTGTGTAAAACATAATTGTTGGTTGAATCGTTTAATAAAGTTCTTCAGTAAATGCATGATTACTGTTATGGTGTTCTATTATTTGAAATTTTTAATTGTGACACCCTTTCGTTATGTTAAAACTCTGATTAATTATATAATTCGCGGGAAAATTAGAAGGGGTGTTACACTCGACGTGGCCTTCTTCCGTTGGATCATGTATGTTTCCTCATTAACTAATTAGATCTCGCCGCGTGCCCCATATTTTTTCTATAAAAAATATGAATCATTTAAACTATATTATGACCAATTGATATAAGTATAGACACATGATACATATTAAATGTGACATATAGTAAAATCATCAATAATTGGACTTAGATTAAAATAAAACTTAAACAGGCTTAGTGTGTAAAGAGAATTAGGCCCAGCAAATTTCGTGCTTTCACCCCCGTTTTTGACCCAAGGTGAAGGTTGTAAGATGATTTAGTTCATTAGAGAATTCAGTTTAACACCCCCTGTGTCATACTTAAACAATCTCAATACATGTTCAATTTAGCTTTTGATTTCGATTCTTTTGACTTACGAAAAATACATAAAAATATATTTCTGACTTTTTAACATCTTAGGATAGTTTTGATATTTTTTGTGAATTTTTAACAATTAATTTCCAGTAGTTTTTAGTCAATTTTCGATAATATGTTTAGAAGCGATTTCTCCATGATACCTTGCACGTTACGGTGTTTTTCGATCGTTTCTCGACAATAAAACCATGAATAAAAAGGCTTCTGACTTGAGATATTCTTAGGAATTTTTCCATGCTTTTTTGGGAATTTTTATAGTTGTATTTCAATTCTTTTTTAATGGTTTTCGATAACATGTTTAGAGATGATTTTTCCCATAACACTCCGCATTTTGATGTGGTTTTTGATCGTTTCTTAGCAGCAAAAATTCCTAAAATTAATATGCTGGTTCTATTAAATGTTAGGAGCCTCTAGGAATTTTTCTCATATTTTTTTAGATCTTTTTAGGTTTTTTATCCGATTTTCCTTTTGTATGATACAAACATAGGTAATTGTTTGCTAGTTCACCTAATTAGGAATCGATTTCTTTCCATATAATGTATAATACTTGTTCTAACTTTCAATTAACTTTTAATTAAAATTTTGACATGTTTAGGTGGCTGTTATATTGACTTAGAAACCATAGTCGAGCCGTATGATTAGGGTACCATGATAATTAACCCTTAGAGCGACAATTAATCGTTTTAACTTCATTTTGTGCACAAATATGTGTCAACCATGATTTTTCTTGTGCATTTAATTTGAGATTATTTAGTATGAATTATCTACTAACTTGTAAAGTTTCACACCTAATTTAATTCAATACTTACTTAACTCTCAAGTTTCGATCATGTAGCGATGTTTAAAAGCATGTTTCTCCTTTATCGTGTGAATCGATTAATTTTAGGAGTATAATACCATGTGTTTCTTAGAAACTTTAGGACTTTCTTTTCTCCTAACATGATTGTAGCTTAATGTGAACCTTACCATTGTGTTGTAAGTAGAATTTTAAAGCTAACCTTTAGCGGTGTAATTCTTAGGAACTAACGTATTACTTGTATAGATCTTCTAGGTTCCTCTTGCACGTTTGTTTCCAATCTTTTCCTCTACTTTTTTGAAATTTTGAGGAAAGCTTTAGAACATGTAGTTGCTTCCCTTACTAGGAAGTCATCCTTCATGCTTTGATTTCTTTGTGAATAATCGCTTTTTCATCTTGTGCTTTCTTTAAAATCCTCATTGCTATTTCTGACACTTTGTTTTGTATGCGAGGTACGTGGAGCATTATACTTGTGATTTGGATGTGTAGGATCTATTTCTTGCAGGTTATATGATTGATTGGCATGTGTAGAATCCATATCTCCCTCTTTGTCTGCTTTGTCTGGATTGTAATTTTTTGCAGGTTCATTGGATATACGTCAAATGTGTATAGACACACGTTCTTGACCGTGCATATCAATACACATCCTTTATCTGTTTTGTCTGGATAATTTCTTGCAGGTTCATTGGATATACGTCAAATGTACAAACACACATTCTTGACCGTGCATATCGATGCACATCCTTTATTTGTATTGTCTGGATTGCGATCTTATACAGGTGTATTTGCTTTGGATGTGTATGACATGCATTCCGATTATGCTTTTTGTGCGTCCACACACTTCTCACCAGATTTTATTATCCGTTTGGTATTAATTTTACTTTGTTTACCACTTTCTTTTACCTCCTTTCTAGAGAGCATGAGAAGTAGGGTTTTACCGCTTTCCTTGCCATGAGAAGTAGGAATAGAGATGTATATAGAGGCTTCCGAAGTTGGAGCATGTTTAGGAACCCCTCTGGTTTATTTAAAAACCCGTTTAGGGCGCTTTTGTTTGCTAATTGTGTTTGGTTTGTTTAAAATCCTCCATCGTGCATAGGGAGGTAATTTTCAGTAAGTGTTTACATTTGTGCTTGCATAGGTCATAAGTGGTTAGGACACCCGACGTGGCACCACCAAGGAAAGTCCCGCTTTTTATATTTCTTGCTATCGAGTCATGATGATATGATGGGCATGCGAAAGGGGTCTGTAATCGACTCCCGCAAAGGTCTAGTACGTGTCAGCCCGCACACACGAATTATGTTGCTTCCTTTATCGAGTCAATAAAAAGTGGCAAGAGTTCGCTATTCTAACTCTCCACACTTTCCTGGGGTTCACATTTATTGCAGAGCTCGCATCATTTGCTCTTTACACTTGACAATTCATGTCATGCGGTGATACCATTCACGGTAATCGGATGTGTCGGCTCCTGGTTGACTCGCGGTATGCTCGTTACTATTCGAGGCTATGGGACTTCCTCTTTTTCTTGCGCTTGCGTGACATTTGTTTGTTTGCATTGCATTGTTTGTGTGCTTATGCAAAAACACTTGTTTGCTTCATCCTTTTTGTCGTCTTCGATTCTACTTTAGGTAGCGAATCGAGATAGACATAGATTTAGGTTGTAAACTTTTGCCATGTTCCTTAGGATTCTCTCGAATCTATCTTAGGTTGCGATTCGAGTTAGACCTTAGGTTGTAATATGTGCATGATAACATTAGGGATAGAGTTAGTTAGTTTCCCTTTTGTTTTGTTTTCTTCTTTTTTCAAACTCCTTTTTCAAAGGTAAACACAACCAACCAATGCAATTTTGTTTTGCCTACGGGTTTTCTTGTTGTGTTTAAAACCTTTTTCTTAAGTAAAAAACACAAAACCCACCAAAAAATATGAGCCGAACTACGGCGCTCTGACTTTTCCATTGCACGAGGAAATACGTAGGCATCTTGTCAAGGGGCTCAATCGAGCTAACTTTGTAAATACTCCCTTCTTTTCCCCGTGTTTTCTTTATTTTCCTTTCTTTCACATGCATTCTCTTTGCATACAAATATAGCAATATAGCAATTAGTCTGTGTGGGGTACTAATACCTTCCCTTTGCGTAATAGACTCCCTTACCCTATCTCTCAGTCGCAAGATCGTGTCTTATCCCTTATAGGTTTTTGCGATGCGTTCACCTTTCTCATTTTGTGAGATAAAAAAATGTTCGATGGCGACTTCATTGATATAGTTATCGGATGATGTTCAGTTGGTTGTGTCACATGGCGCGTTTATATGTGGCGCAAACGTTCTTTAGTCCGAACGACATGAATTTGTAGTAGAATGTGCCCCACTGTGTAACGAAAGTAGTATTTTCCATGTCTTCAGGAGCCATTTTAATCTGATTGTAGCTAGAGAAACTGTCCATGAAGGATAAAACCTTGTGTTGAGCGATGTTATCAACCAGGACATCAATATATGGAAGTGGGAAATCGTCTTTCGGACTTGCTCTGTTCAGATCTCGGTAGTCCACACACATATGTACTTTTCCATCCTTCTTAGGTACGGGCACCACCTTGGTAACCCACTGAGGATAAGAAGTAACGGCTAGGAAACCGGCATTGAATTGTTTCATAACTTCGGCTTTGATTTTCTCAGACATCTCAGGACGCATACGACGAACCTTCTACTTCACCAGGAGAAAAACTTCTTTCATCGGTAGTCGGTGTACCAAAATATCAATGTCTAAACCTGGCATGTCTACGTAGGATGAAGCAAAAATCTCGATATAGTCTCGCAGCATCTGGACAAATCACTCTTTGACATTGCTCTCAAGACCTGCTCCTATCTTGATTTCCTTTTTGTCTTTGTCAGTACCCAGATTCACAACCTCAACTGGCTCCTCATGTGGCTGTATAACCTATTCTTCCTGTTGTAGTAGCCTGGCAAGTTCTCCTAGCACTTCACAATCTTCCTCACCTTCGTCTTCAGCTTGGTAGATGGGATTATCGAAGTCATATTTAGCAATAGCAGAGTCGTTATCAACGAGATTCGGAGTGAATTTGTAGTGTATCATATAGGTGTGTGTAAGAACACATAGCCTTTTGAAAGGGTGATAAAGTAAATAGAAAAATAAAGAGCACGGTATTTGAATGCAAAAGTCCAATGATTTATTGAATGAAAATATGCGAATGACAAATAACAACCCTCACAAATGAGCCGTGGTGCCCCAGGTAAGGCACTAGGCTTAAAGTTTATTTTTCAAAGCGTACAAAAGCAAAAGGCAAAATAGAAAAAACAATTACTCCTGTCTAAAGGAGATTGGTATAACATCTTCAGTCTTTCAATTGTTGAGTCCGTCGTCTGGAGTTGGGAAGATCCAATTGTTGATGTCGAAGTCGCCATCATCATCTTCTATAGCATGGACTCCGCTTTTGTTGATGTGGAAAGGAAGTTTGCTGTCACATTCATGGCGTCTCATCTTCTGACCTTTGATAGTGAAGCCTAAACCAGTCTTGTCAGATTTAAATGGAAAATTGGGGAGCTGACCCCAAATGGTACAACCTCCTTCTTCAACCGCAGCTTTGGCATCTTTCAGTGAGGCCATTGTAATACGGTGAACTGACTTTGTAGGTTTTTTGTATCGCAAATGTGCGGATAGCAAGAGTCGCCACCGACTTTTCTTTTATCCAATTAAGGGAAGGTAAAAAGTACAGAAAAAGACCTTCGTTAGATTCTGAGTAAGGGAGAAGGTTATGAAAAGGGAAGGTATTAGCACCCCTTTCCATCCGCAGTTTATTCTACGGGCTCTTAGTTGCTCTAGATTACTTTTTTTAAAATTGCTTTCTGTGTGTTTGACAAAAATGTTTTGAAAAGGCATTTCGCTTTGAATTTGTAATGACTCATGTAGGAGTGTATACAAAGTGTTTGGAAATGTTTCGTTTTTGGAAAGAGTTTGAACTTTGAAAAAGAGTGTGTGGTGTGAATAGCATTTGGTTTAGAGCAAGCAACTAAAAGACTTATTACCCACTCGGAATTGGTCATTTTCGTACTTCTACGTTCCTTTAGAATAGCGCTAGCCATACCATTAGTTAGTAGGTAGCTCCATTCATTGGATGTAAGCGGGACATTCGAAGGGACATCGGATGGTCATTGAAGGCAACTTGTAGGAAGTATCCTAGCACATTCGAAGGGACTATCATCATATTTCGTAGGCGACAATCGAGGGTCAAGATCATGTATTCGTAGGCGACATCGTGGGTCTTATGATCTTTGTATCGAAGGGACTATGATGATTTGTTTTGAAGGCAACAGTGCTAGGATACCTCTACATTCGAGGGACATGACCATTTGAATTCGTAAGGCAACGAGAGAGAATTACCCTAAGGGGTGCGTGTGTGAAAGAGTGTGCTGATTTCAGATGTATGTTGTCTTGGAAATTAGAATGAGCTATGTTGATTTTAGTCTTGCCATACACGCCTAGTTACTAGCAATTTATAGGGTGCGGAAATTAAAATGCGGAATGTAAAGATGCGGAAAGATAGATGTCCTACGCTATTACATGGCTTTGGGGTAGATACATAATTTAAACTTGCGGAAAATAAAAACCTAATTTAAACTATTACATCCCATGAGCAATTACATTATTTGGAAAAAAGAAAACAGTAAAAGAAACCGTCTGAAACGGAATAACCTGTGAAAAGATAAGAAAATCGGAAAATACGATGAAATCGAATAAGAGGAAAATATTAGTAAAAATGCAAATTTTTAGATGAGAAAAATATGACATGCTGGAAATAACATAAATATGCTAAAATAATTTTTTGGGATTTTTTGGATGCAATTTAATAATTTAAAACTAATTAAAATTGATTTAAATGCTAAATTATGAATAAAAATAAATATGCATGCAAAATAATATTTTTTAATTTTATAAATTAAATAAGTATTTTCTGAAAATAAATGCAAAAGGAAAAAATATTTGGATGATTTTTAATGCATGAAATAAAAATATGAAAAGAATTAAAATGATGCAAAATATTAAATAAATATGAAAAATATGAAAAGTTTGTAAAAGAGGAAAAAAACCAAATGGTCCTGGGGAGAATCGAACCCAGGACCTTGCCTTCGCAGGTCGCATGCCTTGCCAACTGAACTAACATGCGCGTGTGTTTGAATCCTGGAACGAATGGATTGTGAACGGGTGTCACGTCCCCATTGCCACGAACTCGCGCCAATTCATCATCGTCTTCGTTTTGAATTTTCAAAAGCTAGCGTCGGTGTTTCTTCGACGCTACAGGCCCTGGCTACATAGAAAATCAAGCATACATAATATAAATAACATCTAAGACCATGGTTCGATTCCAGACATCATTCCGAACGTAATGGGCATAGTCTCGTGGTCCAATTTTTTCATTTAAGGGAAACCCTAAAACGGCACAGGAAACCCTAGCAATGGTAATACGTGTTCTAAGCCATAGAAACTCAATCGAAGTGCCCAGAAAGCTTGCAATCTTCGTTCTAATCACAAAAACAACAAAAAAACATGTTAAAAATGCATGAATAATAGAATTCGATTTTGGAAAATATTGGAACAAACCGAATTCGGATTTCTTGTTTCTTGACGGTTTTGAGCAATGTGAGGGTTTGGATCGACTCAAGAGGTATCAAGGAATGCAATGGACACCTTAGAATCGATTGAAAACAGCTGGAGCTAGGGTTGCAAATTGCTTGTGTACCACGGTTTTTTGAGCTTCAATAAGGGTTTCTCCAGTCAAATTTTCTACCCTAATTCGTGTGGCATGAGTTATGTATATATAGTAGAAGGATTTGGAGTTAATTTGAGGAAGAATCAATCATTATTCAATGCAAATCAAATTTGATTTTGTACAAAATCAAATTTTCATATTTTGATCAATTTTCAATCAAATCTTGCCATACCAATCCAAATTTCGAAATTTGCTGGCTTTATTGAGTTACTTGGATCTCAAGGAAGAGAGAAAAATCAATTTTGCATTTAATTTTGATTTTATACCTTATTTTTAAATTTAATTTGTATTTAAATGAATAAATTCCAAATTAAATAAAAAAATAAAATAAAAATTCGTGGCATTGGGCTTGGATATTCCTAATTGCATAAGGAACAAGTTTGGATGAAGAAAAAGTAAGCCCATTTGCAAAATTTCTGATTTTTAGAAGCATCTCTCTTTGTGCACTCTTTCAAAATTGCCCAACTTGTGAATGGTGTATCTTGCTCAATTTTCCACATTTTTGAGTGTTCCTTGACTTTTTGGAAAGCTCTAAGAGTCCTCAAACCAACCGTTTTGGTCTCATCTCAATTGGAGTTTCCATGCTCAATATGTCTTCAAAACAAAAAGTTGACTTTTTGTTGACTTTGAAAATGACCTGTAATGTTTTGAGCTATACCTCTCAAATGAAGCATTTTTTGGACATTCTTGTGAGACATGAAGTTGTAGAGAATTGAATTTCCTTCAAAACAAGAGGTGGTGGAAAATTTTCTGAAAAAGTATGAGAAAGTTATGATCACTCAAAGTTCAGTTGACTTTTCACCTAGAAACCCTAATTTAGAAAGTTTGACTTTTGAGCAAATCTTGAGTTTTCTTGATGAATCATGATCAACCCTTGATCAAATGATGAATGTAACTTCAAAATGAGGATGTTGACCAAAAATTATGAAGTTTGACTGTATGTTGACCACAGTTGACTTTTTGTCCAATACAACTTATTTTCAACCATCTGAGCAATTGTCTGAGGAAACATGACTTGTGAGGCTTGAAACTTGACATGGAGAATCTTTGAAACATATGAGGAGGCATGAAGACCATTGGAGATATTGGAAGTCCATCTTGACCTGAGAGATACCAAACCCTAGTTTGGGTTGATTGTCTAGGAGAGAGTTTGTCTGATCAACTCTTGAGGAATCTTTGAGTGTCGATGTATGAAATCTCTTGAGTGGATGGAGGGCAAATTTTGGGGTATGACAAGTCCCCCTGAATTATAAGTCTGATATCCCTAGCTTAGCAGTTGATCCAGATGTCAATGAGAATGTCAAGACATCTGGTGATGATGTTGACTCACCTGTCAAGGATGATGTAAATCCTTCTGCTTCAGTTCCTGAAGGATGTAAAGATGATAATGTAATGGAATCCCCTAATAATAATGTGAATGAGATCCCTGATGAGATTCTTGAAAAATCCCCAGATCATTGTACCCCTGATAAATCCTCTGCTGTCTCTACTGGTAACATCTCTGATAGTATTCTTGAAGATTCTCTTGAGAAGAACACTAATCAGAATATTGACTCTCACATCATCAATCTAGATGAAGAGTTTTCTGATAATGACCTCATAGCAAAGGTTAATCCCAGCATTGCTAGGAGGGTAATGAATAGGAAAGGAAAACAAAATGTTGTTCCAAGTCCTGTTCAGGAGAAAGTTACTAAAGCTACTCATAGGTCTCCTAGGGTTGTGAACAAGACTGTTGAAAAATCTGATAAAGAGAATGCTAAAACCTCCAAAGGGAAGAGTAAGATGAAGAGTACAAGTGGTACCTCTAAGGCAAAGAGCACCTCAATTGTGAAGAAAAGGAAAGCCCCTGAGCCATCAGAACATGATGACTCTGACTTTGATGTTACAGAGAATGTCTCTGACATTCACACAAGAAAGAGGCTGTCTCTTGGGAAATTCCCCATAGTCCCTGAAGTGGCAATTGACAACATTTCCTTTCACCACCCTGAGAATGCTAACAGGTGGAAATATGTGAGCTTGAAGAGAATTTCTCTTGAAAGGGAACTGACTAAAGATGCTCTTGAATGCAAGGATGTGGTGGATCTGATCAGAGAAGCTGGGCTGATGAGAACTGTGATAAAATTCTCAAAGTGTTATGAAGGGCTGGTGAAGGAGTTCATTGTGACCTTGTCAAGTGGCTGTGCTGATGGAAGGTCAGCTGACTTCAAGATTGTGTTTGTTAGGGGAAGAAAAGTGAAGTTTTCCCCAAGTGTAATCAACAAGTATTTGGGGAGACCAGATGATGCTCAACCTGAACTTGAAGAAACTGATAATCAAGTGTGCCACACAATTACTACCAAACAAGTAAAACATTGGCCATTTAAGGGAAAGCTTGCTGCTAGCAAATTGAGTGTCAAATTTTCCATTCTGCACAAGATAGGTGCGGCAAACTGGGTTCCAACAAACCACAAGTCTACCATCTCCATTGGTCTGGGCAGATTTATCTATGCTGTTGGCACTAAAGCAAAGTTTGACTATGGCACTTATATCTTCGAGCAAACCCTTAAACACGCTGAGAGTTATGCAATTAAGGGACCAATAGCCTTTCCCTCCCTACTGTGTGGAATTCTAGTGGATCAGTACCCTGACATACTTGGTGAAAGAGATTCAATATGCAAAAGAGCTCCTGCCCTTGGCTTCCACTACAAACTATTTCAAGGGAAGCATGTTCCTGACATTGTCATGACATCGGCTGAGACATCAAATGTCAAGGCAAATTCTCAGAAGGTAGATGTCATTGCTGTGCTAAAGGAGACCTGTAGGGAACTTGAAGAAAGGAAGCAGACCCTTGAAGCACTGATCTCTACACTTGAAAAGGAGAAAGACACAGAGGTTGAGGAAGAAAGGCTTGATGGTGATACTTCTGCTGCTCATATGGAGGAAGATGATGATGCTGACCAAGCAGTTGCTGGTAAAGAAGGCTCTGAAGATGTGTCCTTCCACAGTGCTTCTTCTGGAGAAGAAAGCACTTGAGCTGTTGCCCCTGTTGCCTCTGATTTTTTGTTCTGTCAATTGTCTCCTGTTCTTATTTTTTTAAGCTTTATGTATTTTGGATGATTGTGTAATACGGTGAACTGAATTTGTAGGATTTTTGTATCCAAATGTGCGGATAGCAACAGTCGCTACCGACTTTTATTTCTATCTAATTAAGGAAAGGTAAAAGTACAGAAAAAGACCTTCGTTCAGATTCTGAGTTCGGGAGAATGGTTATGAAAAGGGAAGGTATTAGCACCCCTTTCCATCCGTAGTTATCTACAGGCTCTTAGTTGCTCCTAGATCACTTTAAAATTGTGCTTTCTGTGTGTTTAACAAAAATGTTTTGAAAAAAGGCATTTCGCTTTGACTTTATAATGATTCATGTAGGAATGTATACAAAGTGTTTGGAAATGTTTCGTTTTGAAAAGAGTTTGAACTTTGACAAAAGTGTGAGGTGTGAAAAGCATTTTGATAGAGCAAGCAACTAAAAGTCTTATTACCTACTCAGAATGGGTCGTTTTCGTATTGTTTTACGTTCCTTTAGAATAGCGCTATCCATACCATTAGTTGGTAGGTAACCCTATTTGTTGGATGTAAGCGGGACATTCGAAGGGACATCGTATGGTCATAGAAAGCAACTTGTAGGAAGTATCCTAGCACATTCGAAGGGACTATCATCATATTTCGTAGGCGACAATCGAGGGTCAAGATCATGTATTCGTAGGCGACATCGTGGGTCTTATGATCTTTGTATCGAAGGGACTATGATGATTTGTTTTGAAGGCAACAGTGCTAGGATACCTCTACATTCGAGGGACATGACCATTTGAATTCGTAAGGCAACGAGAGAGAATTACCCTAAGGGGTGCGTGTGTGAAAGAGTGTGCTGATTTCAGATGTATGTTGTCTTGGAAATTAGAATGAGCTATGTTGATTTTAGTCTTGCCATACACGCCTAGTTACTAGCAATTTATAGGGTGCGGAAATTAAAATGCGGAATGTAAAGATGCGGAAAGATAGATGTCCTACGCTATTACATGGCTTTGGGGTAGATACATAATTTAAACTTGCGGAAAATAAAAACCTAATTTAAACTATTACATCCCATGAGCAATTACATTATTTGGAAAAAAGAAAACAGTAAAAGAAACCGTCTGAAACGGAATAACCTGTGAAAAGATAAGAAAATCGGAAAATACGATGAAATCGAATAAGAGGAAAATATTAGTAAAAATGCAAATTTTTAGATGAGAAAAATATGACATGCTGGAAATAACATAAATATGCTAAAATAATTTTTTGGGATTTTTTGGATGCAATTTAATAATTTAAAACTAATTAAAATTGATTTAAATGCTAAATTATGAATAAAAATAAATATGCATGCAAAATAATATTTTTTAATTTTATAAATTAAATAAGTATTTTCTGAAAATAAATGCAAAAGGAAAAAATATTTGGATGATTTTTAATGCATGAAATAAAAATATGAAAAGAATTAAAATGATGCAAAATATTAAATAAATATGAAAAATATGAAAAGTTTGTAAAAGAGGAAAAAAACCAAATGGTCCTGGGGAGAATCGAACCCAGGACCTTGCCTTCGCAGGTCGCATGCCTTGCCAACTGAACTAACATGCGCGTGTGTTTGAATCCTGGAACGAATGGATTGTGAACGGGTGTCACGTCCCCATTGCCACGAACTCGCGCCAATTCATCATCGTCTTCGTTTTGAATTTTCAAAAGCTAGCGTCGGTGTTTCTTCGACGCTACAGGCCCTGGCTACATAGAAAATCAAGCATACATAATATAAATAACATCTAAGACCATGGTTCGATTCCAGACATCATTCCGAACGTAATGGGCATAGTCTCGTGGTCCAATTTTTTCATTTAAGGGAAACCCTAAAACGGCACAGGAAACCCTAGCAATGGTAATACGTGTTCTAAGCCATAGAAACTCAATCGAAGTGCCCAGAAAGCTTGCAATCTTCGTTCTAATCACAAAAACAACAAAAAAACATGTTAAAAATGCATGAATAATAGAATTCGATTTTGGAAAATATTGGAACAAACCGAATTCGGATTTCTTGTTTCTTGACGGTTTTGAGCAATGTGAGGGTTTGGATCGACTCAAGAGGTATCAAGGAATGCAATGGACACCTTAGAATCGATTGAAAACAGCTGGAGCTAGGGTTGCAAATTGCTTGTGTACCACGGTTTTTTGAGCTTCAATAAGGGTTTCTCCAGTCAAATTTTCTACCCTAATTCGTGTGGCATGAGTTATGTATATATAGTAGAAGGATTTGGAGTTAATTTGAGGAAGAATCAATCATTACTCAATGCAAATCAAATTTGATTTTGTACAAAATCAAATTTTCATATTTTGATCAATTTTCAATCAAATCTTGCCATACCAATCCAAATTTCGAAATTTGCTGGCTTTATTGAGTTACTTGGATCTCAAGGAAGAGAGAAAAATCAATTTTGCATTTAATTTTGATTTTATACCTTATTTTTAAATTTAATTTGTATTTAAATGAATAAATTCCAAATTAAATAAAAAAATAAAATAAAAATTCGTGGCATTGGGCTTGGATATTCCTAATTGCATAAGGAACAAGTTTGGATGAAGAAAAAGTAAGCCCATTTGCAAAATTTCTGATTTTTAGAAGCATCTCTCTTTGTGCACTCTTTCAAAATTGCCCAACTTGTGAATGGTGTATCTTGCTCAATTTTCCATATTTTTGAGTGTTCTTGGACTTTTTGGAAAGCCCTACGAGTCCTCTAATCAACCTTTTTAGTATCATCTAAATTGAAGTTTCCATGCTCAATATATCTTCAAAACAAAATGTTGACTTTTTGTTGACTTTGAAAATGACCTGTAATGTTTTGAGCCATACCTCTCAAATGAAGCATTTTTTGGACATTCTTGTGAGACATGAAGTTGTAGAGAATTGAATTTCCTTCAAAACAAGAGGTGGTGGAAAAATTTCTGAAAAAGTATGAGAAAGTTATGATCAGTCAAAGTTTAGTTGACTTTTCACCTAGAAACCCTAATTTAGAAAGTTTGACTTTTGAGCAAATCTTGAGTTTTCTTGATGAATCATGATCAACCCTTGATCAAATGATGAATGTAACTTCAAAATGAGGATGTTGACCAAAAATTATGAAGTTTGACTGTATGTTGACCACAGTTGACTTTTTGTCCAATACAACTGATTTTCAACCATTTGAGCAATTGTCTGAGCAATCTTGACTTGTAAGGCTTGAAACTTGACATGGAGAATCTTTGAAGCATATAAGGAGGCATGATGAACATTGGAGATGTTGGAAGTCCATCTGGAGCTGAGAATTGCCAAACCCTAGTTTGGGTTGATTGTCTAGGAGAGAGTTTTGTCTGATCAACTCTTGAGGAATCTTTGAGTATGGATGTATGAGATATCTTGGGAAGATGGAGGGCAAATTTTGGGGTATGACAGCTGCCCCTGTTCAATCTTCTTGTACTGGAAGGGTTAGATTGGCATGCGTGCCTTTCGTGACCTGAAGGTAGAAGATGATTGAACACTCGAGTACACCAAAATTTGCACTTGTTGGTGGATGATGCGGAATGGGCTTAGATGCCATTTGAGAGGGTAGAGACTTTGGGTGATGAGTTGTATGTTAGACCCAAGTCGTTGATAGGAGGAGAATCGTCGGAGATGGGCTTGAGATGCCATCCGAAATGTCGATTGGGAGTGAGCCGTGACGCTAGGCTCAGACGTTCGAAGGAGCATGGAGATGGGCTTAAGATGCCATCCGGAGGGAGTCGACGTTAGACTTCGTGCTCATCTTTGAATGAAGTTATTGATTTGTATTGATTTTTAACCAAATATGCAGATTCGAAAAGGGAAATGTTGATAAGTAGTCGAGATGGGCTTAAGATGCCATCCGTGGCAACCGAGTCGACGCCGCTCTGTAGTTCTGTTGATAATAGGAAGGATTCGAATAGATCTTCATGCGATTACTCGAGGGATAGTAATTTGGCAAAGTGTGGATATCGTCCACTGTGCATCGGTATTGATCCTTATCGGAGGATAACTTGTGATCGTTCGGATAGGGTTTCCCGTCTGGCATCGGGTATTAATCCTGGATCTGTTGTCGGAGGACAACGAGGGCGGTCGTTCAGATAGTTTTCCCGTCTGGATTCGGTCTTAATCCTGGACCAGTTGTCGGAGGACAACTAGGGGCGGGCTTTCAGATAGTTTTCCCGTCGAGATTCGGGGCTTAATCCCGGACCTGTTTGCGTCAGAAGTGATTTTCACCTATTTTGGAGAAAACAAGAGAAACTTTGATAGAATATTTGTTAGTCTTATGCAAAGTATGATGCATGACGATGTGTATGAATGACATATGCATATATTGTGACTTTATGAGAAATGTATGAATGATAGATCTTGTGGTATTTCAAAACATATCCGTCTTGAAAAAGATGCGGAAGTTCTGTTTGGAGATTTCTGATTTCTGTTTGAGGATGGAGATCCTGAGAAGAAAGATAACTTCGATTCCTCCGGTGCACTATCTGACCAAGTTTCAGGCCTAGATATTGTTGAGGACGGTAGAGGTACGCTGTCAAGGATCTTGTGTGTAGACCCTGTTGGGGAGAATCTTGAAGGTACTCTACTGGGGATTTTGTGTAAATCTTGCTGGAGAGTACTTGATAATTGTTGGGAGACCGGGTTAGAAGAATCTGGGGCCCGTTGTAATCTCTGACTGAGGGATAAGAGGTGTAGGTTTCCTCCGGTGCACTATCTGACCAAGTTTCGAGTCTGGATACTGGGGAAAAGGGAAATTGTTGAGAGATATCCGCTGGGGATAAATATCTTAGTTGGGGATGAAGTGTTATTGTTTGAAGATGTTGAGTGGAATCACTGCTTGGGGATTCATTTTTACTCCGCTGGGGAAGGTTTGTGGTGAGTGATACCTCTGCGGGGATCATGTTCTGTGGGGAAATGCATTGGTGACTTTCGTCGTCATCTCAATTCCTAGAGCCTGTAGTAACTACTTTTGTATGTCCATTTTTCGCATGTTTGTGAATAGATTCTTATTGTCAAATGCATATAATCATTCAAAGTAAACGTTGGACTTATTGCAAACGACAATAGTGAAAAATGTAAAGAGAAAGAACTTGTATTCGTTTGAAATGTGGCGTATGGCCAAGTAGTTTGTACACAAGAAAGGTAAAAATCTATGCAGAAACAATCTCGTTAAGTTCCAACCATGCTAGTACTCATATATTTCAACTATCTCATCTCCTTGTCAGAGAAAGTGAGACGATCTTCACCATTTGAATCTTGAATCTTGATAGTAGCACGAAGGGTGATCTGGAAGAGACATAGTCATACGCTTAAATCCCTAACTTTTGCCTAGACCGCCTTTCGGTTTTCGCCCGGGATACCCTTTTTTGCCCAAGCCGCCTTTTCAGGTTTTCGACTTGCCGGGTGTACATGTTTTGTATATATCCTTAACTTTTGCCCGAACCCTTTTTGGTTCGCGAGGATGCCCTTATTTTTGCCTAGGTCAGTCGACCTATCGAAACAAGGTGGGACCAGTGCCAAAAGTTCACAAATTTTGTTAGTTTCGATTGTCTCAGAAAATTCACTTGCAAATTTTGATCAGAAGACCCTCGTTTGAGGCATTTTCTATGAAGAGCGCAAATAAAATTTTGCATGTGTTAGTCATCTAAAAACTGTGTTGAAAATTCAAAAATTCGTATTGCCCTGACTATTCATCTGATCTAGTCGAAAGTTTAATTCTCGCAAGCAAAATCACGTTCTGGACACTTTTCGTTTAGAATCCGACTTCAAATTCTCGACAGATCGATCTGTTTTGAATTAATTATAAAATTTTTTCGGATAATCGTGATTTGGGCTTGATTATGGATCCAAGACACTCTTAGGCCCAATTACCCACACTATATATTTATTTTGGCCTTGACAAATAGGGACACCACAATTATTTGCAAAAATTACACTCCAAAACTCAATTTTCTTCTCCTAATTCTCTGTCAACTCATACAAAGAAAATTCAAACAAACTTGAAGAACAAGCTTCCCTCCACCACCACACCCCAACCGATCTACTCGTTGCATACTCCCTCTTACCACCGCGTGTCCTCCTACCGCACCGGCCTGCCACCTACCTCAACCGGCCGACAACCTCCAAGCTCTGGCTAGCCTCCGGCGAGCTCCCTCTCCCCTCTCCGATCTAGTTTCGTGCCAGACTCCCTCCGCCTTGGCTCATCCGCTTCTGAACGGAAGCCTCTCTCATCTCTGGTCTCCTCCACGCCAATACCGGCCTGTCACATCACCGGTCATATATTCTCTCCTTCCGGCCACCTCTCAAGGTCGATTCCCTCTTTTCACTCCTCCATAGAGCTTGGCCAGCACCTAGGAACAAGTCTTCCTCATCAATTCTCATCAATTTTCAACAATTCAAGTGATTCCGACACCGACTTTCATTCCGATTTCGATTATATCTCCGATTCAAGCTTGATTTGGTATTTTCTTGGAGAATTACAAGGTTTGCCTCATCAATTCAAGTTCAAACTTCAAGAACAAGTAAGTAGTTTTTCAATCAAGTGCTTATTTTAATCAATTCTCTGATTATTGAATTTTGAGAAATTGAATAGTTGATTCAATTGCATTTTTTGTGTGGATTCCGATTGTAGTATTTATTTTATCGAATTCTTTGATCATGATCCAATTATTGTGCCTTAAATGTGTCAATGTGAAACTTTTTGCACATTAGGCATACATACACTTGTGGTGTTGATTATACTTGCACGTAAGTACATAATTGGAGCATTTTGCATCGATAATCACATGTTCATACATTAGGAAATGTATAGAATCATCAACATGCATTGAATTATGTGAATTAGTAGCTTATTTTGTGCCTTAAAGTAGTGTCGACATGTAGGAAATTAGCCTTAAATCCTACTACACCAACAGTTTGCACATAACACTTTCACCTACACTTGTAATGCTAAATTTTGCTACATGTAAATACTTTTTTCTAAGATTTCATGCATTAATTCTTGCACGTTCACACATTAGGAGATACATAAACCTTTAGGACATTGAATACATGATTACAGAACTCATTTCCATGCATTAAAATTGTGTAAAAAGTAGGAATTAACACTAACTTCCACATGCCTACACTTCACATACACACACTTTAATACACATTTTTCACTTTAAATAGCAACCTTGTATATCCATGTACATGCACATAAGGTAATTACTTTGATTTGACACATTTTAATTCAACTTTATGACATGAAAACATGCATAGTTTTTGTGACACCCCAATTAATTCGATTATTTAATAATTATGATTTTTAATTATTAATTTAATTAGGATTGTAATTATTAATATTTTGGATTTAATGGAATTAATTAAAAAGGAAGTAGAATTAATGGTGGTGTG
Source organism: Vicia sativa (assembly GCA_021764765.1). NCBI lineage: Eukaryota > Viridiplantae > Streptophyta > Magnoliopsida > Fabales > Fabaceae > Vicia > Vicia sativa. Next base: position 115,666,697 of record CM038793.1, read on the forward strand.
AAGGGTAAGTGAGGGTGTGAGGAGTAAAAGGCTCTACTCACATTAATTGTGTTATTTTTATTATGTTAGAATAATAAAAGGAATAAAAGAAGGAAAAGAGGAAAAAAGGATCTTTTTGGAGAAAACTCATAGTACGTGGAATTGAGAAGAGGAAAAGGAAGGAGAAAAGCCAATTCGTGCCGGAAGTCGAAGAACCCACAAGGTAAGGGGTGATTTCGATTAATTAATGCGTAATATGGGTTTTGATTTCTATAGTATGGATCATAGTATGTTAGGGAAACCCGGTCTAGAAATTATAGGTTACCGTAGATGTGTCTCTATTGTGTCGAAATGTGAATAATCTTGGATTAGTATGATATAGAGTCAATAGGAATGAGAAATTCATGTTAAATTGCATGCTAATGAGTTTAAATGAGTGATTTTGCTGTGTTGGAATATATGGACACGTTTGGGATGGATAGTAAAAATGGTTTTGGGAAATACTGCTGTAAAACTGATATTTTTGACTCTGATGGTCGCAGGAACCGGGTCCCCAATGGGAGAACCCGGGTTCCAGTATGTAAAATTGAGAAAAATGACATTTTTAAACTTAGGAACCGGTTACTCCTAGGGAGGAACCGGGTACCACGTTGAAAATTTCCAAAGAAACTGATTTTTCTTCTGGGAACCGGTTCCATGCCTGGAGGAACCGGGTTACCCATACAATTTTCCAGGGGCTTGGTTTTTGAACATTGTGGGAACCGATTACTCCCAGGGAGGAACCGGGTTCCACTGAAACTTTTTGATGTTGCATTGAACATTTCATAGACTGATTTGATGTTGCATGCTGGTGATGTGCGTGCATATGCATTTTTTTGGTGAAGTTAATTCCCATTGTGTGGAATTTGACTTGTATTGCCGTTAACCGATACCCGGGTGATGATGGGTGGTTAGGCTGGATTCGTGTCCGGGTGTTTATGGAAGAATCGATGATTACTGTATCCGGTTGATGATGGATCAGTGTTGGGTGACTTGGTCACGTGTTGGTACCACATGCATTGTGTCTGCATTTGTGTTTGCATGGGATTGTAACATGATAGGATGTCTTCTAGTGTTACAATTCTTTTGTTGATTATTGATTGTGCATGTTGACCTGTAAGATTTGTGACTGTGTATTGAATCTGAATTTATGCTAAAATGGGTGAAATAATATGCTTGTGATATATTGTTGATTGAGAAGCTTATAATGTGTTTTAATTATCAGAAGTCTCACCCTTACTTTAGCAATTTCAGATTAAAGTTAGCAGCTCAGGAGTTGGTGAGGATGGCTCTAGAGCTTTTCATTTAAGTCCGCGTGTCAGTGTCATGCTCTGATTTGGTTGTAACACTGGGGAACGTTTAGTTGAGGAATTAGTTATTGTTCAATTGTTTCTTTGAATTTCATTGGGAATAATTATGTGTTGGTTTATTCCGCTTTGGTTATGGTATTTTTCCGCTGTGTAAGTCATGGTCTTAATTTGATTGAATTATTTGAATAATGACCCTCAGTGTAGCATGACTACTGTTTTATTGGAAGTTTTATTTTATTTCATAATTGTGGCATCCCATGATTTCTGTGTTAACTCTGATCGAATCTAGTTTAGTATTGATTTTTAATTATTATATTCGGGGTATTTTAGAAGGGGTGTTACAATAGTGGTATCAGAGCATAGTCGGTCTTGTCTTGTGTCGTTATCCCTTTTGTATACGACTAGTGTAAGATGACACTGTCGATACTTGTGTGCTGATGAGGTTGTTTTGTAATGTTACAGAACAATGGCCGGAAGAGGTAACGGAAGGAACGACGATGCTATTGCTGAAGCTTTAGGAATGTTAGCTGGAGTGCTCAGAGGGAATCAGCAGGGAGCTGTGATTGGTGCTGATAGACAATTGGGGAATTTTCATAGAAATAATCCTCCATTGTTCAAGGGTGCACATGATCCCGAGGGTGCTCAGAAGTGGTTGAAGGAGATCGAGAGGATCTTCAGAGTGATTGACTGCGCGGCGGGGCTGAAGGTGAGGTATGGTACTCACATGCTGGCAGAGGAAGCTGATGACTGGTGGATTGCTACCAGAACTGAAATGGAATAAGATGGCATTGCGTTGACTTGGGTTGTGTTCAAGAGGGCTATTTTGAGGAGGTACTTTCCTGAAGACATTCGAGGCAAGAAAGAGATTGAGTTTTAGGAGCTCAAGCAAGGCAACAAGACTGTTAGTGAGTATGCTTCGAAGTTTACTGAATTGGCGAAGTATTATGCTCATTACACTAACGATGCAGATGGAGAATTTTCCAAATGTATCAAGTTTGAGAATGGTCTGCGTGATGAGATTAAGCAGGGCATCGTATGGTGGATTGCAAAAGTAACGATAAGAAGTGTTTCAAGTGTGGGAAACTCGGCCATGTGGCCAATGACTGCAGAGTGAGAATGGTGACTTGTTACGACTGTGGTGAAGAGGGTCATAATCGTCCTCAGTGCACAAAACCCAAGAAAGAGCAAGCTCGTGGTAAAGTGTTCGCATTGTCTGGGTCAGATACTAAGCCAGATGATCGGTTAATTAAAGGTACATGTTTTATTAATGGCCTTCCTTTGATTGCGATTATTGATACTGGAGCCACACACTCTTTTATTGCTTTGGACTGTGCTAAAAGATTGAATTTGGAAATTTCTAATATGGATGGAAGTATGGTTATTGACACTCCTGCGTCGGGTTCAGTGACTACTTCATATGTTTGTAGGAATTGTCCTATTGTTATTTTTGATAGAGGGTTCTGTATGGATTTAGTGTGCCTACCTTTAGAACAACTTGATATCATCCTTGGAATGAACTGGTTGGAATTCAACCAGGTTCATATCAACTGTTTTGCGAAGACGGTTATTTTTCCTGAAGAGGTTGGTGTCGAAGATGTGACTATGTCGGTTAAACAAATGAACCTAGCAGTTAAAGATGGTGCTGTGGTGTTTATGATGTATTCTGCAATAGAAGCGGAGGGAAAGGCAAAGAGTGATGGATTGCAAGTGGTGAATGAATTTCCAGAAGTGTTTCCGGAAGACGTTAGTGAATTGCCACCTGAAAGAGAGGTAGAATTTACTATAGATTTGGTTCCTGGAAATAGTCAGGTGTCGATGGCGCCTTATCATATGTCGGCATCTGAATTAGCTGAGTTAAAGAAGCAGTTGGAGGAGTTTCTTGAGAAGATGTTTATCCGTCCTAGTGTTTCACCGTGGGGAGCTCCGGTGTTGTTGGTTAAGAAGAAAGAAGGCTCAATGAGATTATGTGTTGATTACAGGCAATTGAACAATGTGACAATCAAGAATAGGTATCCTTTGCCGAGGATTGATGATTTGATAGATCAACTAGTTGGAGCTTGTGTATTCAGTAAGATTGATCTGAGATCTGGATATCATCAGATTCCTGTGAAGTCGGAAGATATTCAGAAAACTGCATTTAGAACGAGGTATGGACATTACGAGTATTCTGTTATGCCGTTTGGAGTTACTAATGCACCTTGTGTTTTCATGGAGTATATGAACAGGATATTTCATCTGTATCTTGATAAGTTTGTGGTGGTGTTCATTGATGATATTCTAATTTATTCGAAGAGCGATGAAGAGCATGTAGAACATCTCAGAGTTGTGTTGGAATTGTAGAAAGAGAAGAAGCTTTATGCAAAGTTGTCCAAGTGTGAATTCTGGTTAAGTGAAGTGAGTTTCCTTGGCCATGTAATTTTCGAGAATGGAATTGTTGTTGATCCTACAAAGGTAGAAGCGGTATCTCAGTGGGAAGCACCGAAGAATGCTTCTGAGATCCGTAGTTTTCTGGGTCTCGCAGGTTACTACAGGAAGTTTATTGAAGGATTTTCCAAACTAGCGTTGCCATTGACTAAGTTGACCAGAAAGGGTCAGGTGTTTGTTTGGGATGCTGAATGTGAGAAGGGGTTTCAAGAGATGAAGAGGAGGTTGAATAGTGCTCCGATCTTGATTTTGCCGAATCCGGCTAAGTCTTTTGTTGTGTATTGTGATGCATCATTTATGGGATTAGGTGGTGTGTTGATGCAGGATAAGCAGGTCGTGGCTTATGCTTCAAGATAATTGAAGGTCCATGAGAGGAATTATCCGACTCATGATTTGGAATTGGCAGCTGTTGTATTTGTTTTGAAGTTTTGGAGGCATTACTTGTATGGTTCTCGATTTGAGGTATTCAGCGATCACAAGAGTTTGAAATATCTCTTTGATCAGAAGGAACTCAACATGAGGCAAAGAAGATGGTTAGAATTCCTAAAGGATTACGATTTCGGTTTGAATTACCATCCTGGTAAGGCAAACGTTGTTGCGAATGCTTTGAGTAGGAAGTCCTTGCATATGTCGATGTTAATGGTCCGTGAATTGGATTTGGTTGAATAGTTTAGAGATTTAAGTTTGGTACGTGAAACTACTCCGAGTAGTGTGAAATTGGGTATCTTGAGGCTGACTAGTGGTATTTTGGAAGAAATTCGAAATGGACAGAAATCTGATGTTGGTTTAGTTGATAAATTGACATTGATCAACCTAGGTCAAGGAGGCGAGTTCCGAATTGACGAGAATGGTGTTATGAGATTTGGTGATAGGGTATGTGTTCCAGATGTTGCCGAGATTAGAAAGAGTATTTTTGAAGAAGGACATCGTAGAGGGTTGAGTATTCATCCCGGTGCTACTAAAATGTACCATGATTTGAAGACATTGTTTTGGTGGCCAGGAATGAAAAAGGAAATTGTTGAGTTTGTGTATGCTTGTTTGGTTTGTCAGAAGTCGAATATTGAACATCAGAAACCGTCAGGATTGATGGAACCGTTATTTGTTCCAGAATGGAAATGGGATGGAATCTCTATGGATTTTGTATCTGGTTTACCAAGGACAGCAAAGAATTGTGATTCCATTTGGGTTATTGTGGACCGATTGACGAAATCTGCTCATTTTATTCCGATAAGGATGGATTATCCGATGGAGAGGTTGGCGGAATTATATGTGGAGAAAATTGTGAGTTTGCATGGTATTCCTTCTAGTATTGTGTCGGATCGAGATCTGAGGTTTACATCTAAGTTCTGGACGGGACTGCAGGAAGCCTTGGGTACTAAGTTACGATTGAGTTCTGCTTATCATCCACAGATAGATGGTCAGACGGAAAGAACGATTCAGTCGTTAAAGGATTTGCTGAGAGCTTGTGTGTTGGAGAAAGGTGGAGCTTGGAATAGTTATCTACCGTTGATCGAGTTTATCTACAACAATAGCTTTCATTCGAGTATTGGTATGTCTCCGTTTGAAGCATTGTATGGTAAGAGGTGTCGGACGCCGTTGTGTTGGTACGAATCTGGAGAGAGTGCTGTGATCGGACCGGAAATTGTCCAACAGACTTCAGAAAAGATCAAGATGATTTAGGAGAAGATGAGAGCGTCTCAGAGTCGTTAGAAAAGTTAGCATGATAAGAGGAGGAAAGACCTTGAGTTTAGTGAAGGAGAACATGTGTTTATGAGGGTTACTCCGATGACTGGTATTGGTCGAGCCTTGAAGTCAAAGAAGTTGACTCCGCGTTTTATTGGTCCCTTTCAGATTACCAAGAGAGTTGGGAAGGTGGCGTATCAAATTGCTTTGCCGCCGTCGCTTGCAAATTTGCATGATGTGTTCCATGTATCTCAGCTGAGGAAGTACATTACTGATCCGTCTCATGAGATTCAGGTAGATGATATTCAGGTACGAGAGAATTTAGCTGTTGAAGCGGTACCTGTGAGAATTGAGGATCGGAAGTTGAAACAGTTGCGAGGTAAAGAAATAGCATTGGTGAGAGTGGCTTGGGGAGGACCAGCAGATGGAAATGTCACACGGGAACTGGAAAGTCAGATGAAGGACTCATATCCCGAACTTTTCGCCTAAGGTATGTTTTCGAGGATGAAAACTCTTTTTAGTAGGGGAGAGTTGTGACACCCCGATTAATTCGATTATTTAATAATTATGATTTTTAATTATTAATTTAATTAGGATTGTAATTATTAATATTTTGGATTTAATGGAATTAATTAAAAAGGAAGTAGAATTAATGGTGGTGTGAAGGGTAAGTGAGGGTGTGAGGAGTAAAAGGCTCTACTCACATTAATTGTGTTATTTTTATTATGTTAGAATAATAAAAGGAATAAAAGAAGGAAAAGAGGAAAAAAGGATCTTTTTGGAGAAAACTCATAGTACGTGGAATTGAGAAGAGGAAAAGGAAGGAGAAAAGCCAATTCGTGCCGGAAGTCGAAGAACCCACAAGGTAAGGGGTGATTTCGATTAATTAATGCGTAATATGGGTTTTGATTTCTATTGTATGGATCATAGTATGTTAGGGAAACCCGGTCTAGAAATTATAGGTTACCGTAGATGTGTCTCTATTGTGTCGAAATGTGAATAATCTTGGATTAGTATGATATAGAGTCAATAGGAATGAGAAATTCATGTTAAATTGCATGCTAATGAGTTTAAATGAGTGATTTTGCTGTGTTGGAATATATGGACACGTTTGGGATGGATAGTAAAAATGGTTTTGGGAAATACTGCTGTAAAACTGATATTTTTGACTCTGATGGTCGCAGGAACCGGGTCCCCAATGGGAGAACCCGGGTTCCAGTATGTAAAATTGAGAAAAATGACATTTTTAAACTTAGGAACCGGTTACTCCTAGGGAGGAACCGGGTACCACGTTGAAAATTTCCAAAGAAACTGATTTTTCTTCTGGGAACCGGTTCCATGCCTGGAGGAACCGGGTTACCCATACAATTTTCCAGGGGCTTGGTTTTTGAACATTGTGGGAACCGATTACTCCCAGGGAGGAACCGGGTTCCACTGAAACTTTTTGATGTTGCATTGAACATTTCATAGACTGATTTGATGTTGCATGCTGGTGATGTGCGTGCATATGCATTTTTTTGGTGAAGTTAATTCCCATTGTGTGGAATTTGACTTGTATTGCCGTTAACCGATACCCGGGTGATGATGGGTGGTTAGGCTGGATTCGTGTCCGGGTGTTTATGGAAGAATCGATGATTACTGTATCCGGTTGATGATGGATCAGTGTTGGGTGACTTGGTCACGTGTTGGTACCACATGCATTGTGTCTGCATTTGTGTTTGCATGGGATTGTAACATGATAGGATGTCTTCTAGTGTTACAATTCTTTTGTTGATTATTGATTGTGCATGTTGACCTGTAAGATTTGTGACTGTGTATTGAATCTGAATTTATGCTAAAATGGGTGAAATAATATGCTTGTGATATATTGTTGATTGAGAAGCTTATAATGTGTTTTAATTATCAGAAGTCTCACCCTTACTTTAGCAATTTCAGATTAAAGTTAGCAGCTCAGGAGTTGGTGAGGATGGCTCTAGAGCTTTTCATTTAAGTCCGCGTGTCAGTGTCATGCTCTGATTTGGTTGTAACACTGGGGAACGTTTAGTTGAGGAATTAGTTATTGTTCAATTGTTTCTTTGAATTTCATTGGGAATAATTATGTGTTGGTTTATTCCGCTTTGGTTATGGTATTTTTCCGCTGTGTAAGTCATGGTCTTAATTTGATTGAATTATTTGAATAATGACCCTCAGTGTAGCATGACTACTGTTTTATTGGAAGTTTTATTTTATTTCATAATTGTGGCATCCCATGATTTCTGTGTTAACTCTGATCGAATCTAGTTTAGTATTGATTTTTAATTATTATATTCGGGGTATTTTAGAAGGGGTGTTACAATAGTGGTATCAGAGCATAGTCGGTCTTGTCTTGTGTCGTTATCCCTTTTGTATACACTAGTATTGATTTTTAATTATTATATTCGGGGTATTTTAGAAGGGGTGTTACAATAGTGGTATCAGAGCATAGTCGGTCTTGTCTTGTGTCGTTATCCCTTTTGTATACGACTAGTGTAAGATGACACTGTCGATACTTGTGTGCTGATGAGGTTGTTTTGTAATGTTACAGAACAATGGCCGGAAGAGGTAACGGAAGGAACGACGATGCTATTGCTGAAGCTTTAGGAATGTTAGCTGGAGTGCTCAGAGGGAATCAGCAGGGAGCTGTGATTGGTGCTGATAGACAATTGGGGAATTTTCATAGAAATAATCCTCCATTGTTCAAGGGTGCACATGATCCCGAGGGTGCTCAGAAGTGGTTGAAGGAGATCGAGAGGATCTTCAGAGTGATTGACTGCGCGGCGGGGCTGAAGGTGAGGTATGGTACTCACATGCTGGCAGAGGAAGCTGATGACTGGTGGATTGCTACCAGAACTGAAATGGAATAAGATGGCATTGCGTTGACTTGGGTTGTGTTCAAGAGGGCTATTTTGAGGAGGTACTTTCCTGAAGACATTCGAGGCAAGAAAGAGATTGAGTTTTAGGAGCTCAAGCAAGGCAACAAGACTGTTAGTGAGTATGTCGAAGTTTACTGAATTGGCGAAGTATTATGCTCATTACACTAACGATGCAGATGGAGAATTTTCCAAATGTATCAAGTTTGAGAATGGTCTGCGTGATGAGATTAAGCAGGGCATCGTATGGTGGATTGCAAAAGTAACGATAAGAAGTGTTTCAAGTGTGGGAAACTCGGCCATGTGGCCAATGACTGCAGAGTGAGAATGGTGACTTGTTACGACTGTGGTGAAGAGGGTCATAATCGTCCTCAGTGCACAAAACCCAAGAAAGAGCAAGCTCGTGGTAAAGTGTTCGCATTGTCTGGGTCAGATACTAAGCCAGATGATCGGTTAATTAAAGGTACATGTTTTATTAATGGCCTTCCTTTGATTGCGATTATTGATATTGGAGCCACACACTCTTTTATTGCTTTGGACTGTGCTAAAAGATTGAATTTGGAAATTTCTAATATGGATGGAAGTATGGTTATTGACACTCCTGCGTCGGGTTCAGTGACTACTTCATATGTTTGTAGGAATTGTCCTATTGTTATTTTTGATAGAGGGTTCTGTATGGATTTAGTGTGCCTACCTTTAGAACAACTTGATATCATCCTTGGAATGAACTGGTTGGAATTCAACCAGGTTCATATCAACTGTTTTGCGAAGACGGTTATTTTTCCCGAAGAGGTTGGTGTCGAAGATGTGACTATGTCGGTTAAACAAATGAACCTAGCAGTTAAAGATGGTGCTGTGGTGTTTATGATGTATTCTGCAATAGAAGCGGAGGGAAAGGCAAAGAGTGATGGATTGCAAGTGGTGAATGAATTTCCAGAAGTGTTTCCTGAAGACGTTAGTGAATTGCCACCTGAAAGAGAGGTAGAATTTACTATAGATTTGGTTCTTGGAAATAGTCAGGTGTCGATGGCGCCTTATCATATGTCGGCATCTGAATTAGCTGAGTTAAAGAAGCAGTTGGAGGAGTTTCTTGAGAAGATGTTTATCCGTCCTAGTGTTTCACCGTGGGGAGCTCCGGTGTTGTTGGTTAAGAAGAAAGAAGGCTCAATGAGATTATGTGTTGATTACAGGCAATTGAACAATGTGACAATCAAGAATAGGTATCCTTTGCCGAGGATTGATGATTTGATAGATCAACTAGTTGGAGCTTGTGTATTCAGTAAGATTGATCTGAGATCTGGATATCATCAGATTCCTGTGAAGTCGGAAGATATTCAGAAAACTGCATTTAGAACGAGGTATGGACATTACGAGTATTCTGTTATGCCGTTTGGAGTTACTAATGCACCTTGTGTTTTCATGGAGTATATGAATAGGATATTTCATCTGTATCTTGATAAGTTTGTGGTGGTGTTCATTGATGATATTCTAATTTATTCGAAGAGCGATGAAGAGCATGTAGAACATCTCAGAGTTGTGTTGGAATTGTAGAAAGAGAAGAAGCTTTATGCAAAGTTGTCCAAGTGTGAATTCTGGTTAAGTGAAGTGAGTTTCCTTGGCCATGTAATTTTCGAGAATGGAATTGTTGTTGATCCTACAAAGGTAGAAGCGGTATCTCAGTGGGAAGCACCGAAGAATGCTTCTGAGATCCGTAGTTTTCTGGGTCTCGCAGGTTACTACAGGAAGTTTATTGAAGGATTTTCCAAACTAGCGTTGCCATTGACTAAGTTGACCAGAAAGGGTCAGGTGTTTGTTTGGGATGCTGAATGTGAGAAGGGGTTTCAAGAGATGAAGAGGAGGTTGAATAGTGCTCCGATCTTGATTTTGCCGAATCCGGCTAAGTCTTTTGTTGTGTATTGTGATGCATCATTTATGGGATTAGGTGGTGTGTTGATGCAGGATAAGCAGGTCGTGGCTTATGCTTCAAGATAATTGAAGGTCCATGAGAGGAATTATCCGACTCATGATTTGGAATTGGCAGCTGTTGTATTTGTTTTGAAGTTTTGGAGGCATTACTTGTATGGTTCTCGATTTGAGGTATTCAGCGATCACAAGAGTTTGAAATATCTCTTTGATCAGAAGGAACTCAACATGAGGCAAAGAAGATGGTTAGAATTCCTAAAGGATTACGATTTCGGTTTGAATTACCATCCTGGTAAGGCAAACGTTGTTGCGAATGCTTTGAGTAGGAAGTCCTTGCATATGTCGATGTTAATGGTCCGTGAATTGGATTTGGTTGAATAGTTTAGAGATTTAAGTTTGGTACGTGAAACTACTCCGAGTAGTGTGAAATTGGGTATCTTGAGGCTGACTAGTGGTATTTTGGAAGAAATTCGAAATGGACAGAAATCTGATGTTGGTTTAGTTGATAAATTGACATTGATCAACCTAGGTCAAGGAGGCGAGTTCCGAATTGACGAGAATGGTGTTATGAGATTTGGTGATAGGGTATGTGTTCCAGATGTTGCCGAGATTAGAAAGAGTATTTTTGAAGAAGGACATCGTAGAGGGTTGAGTATTCATCCCGGTGCTACTAAAATGTACCATGATTTGAAGACATTGTTTTGGTGGCCAGGAATGAAAAAGGAAATTGTTGAGTTTGTGTATGCTTGTTTGGTTTGTCAGAAGTCGAATATTGAACATCAGAAACCGTCAGGATTGATGGAACCGTTATTTGTTCCAGAATGGAAATGGGATGGAATCTCTATGGATTTTGTATCTGGTTTACCAAGGACAGCAAAGAATTGTGATTCCATTTGGGTTATTGTGGACCGATTGACGAAATCTGCTCATTTTATTCCGATAAGGATGGATTATCCGATGGAGAGGTTGGCGGAATTATATGTGGAGAAAATTGTGAGTTTGCATGGTATTCCTTCTAGTATTGTGTCGGATCGAGATCTGAGGTTTACATCTAAGTTCTGGACGGGACTGCAGGAAGCCTTGGGTACTAAGTTACGATTGAGTTCTGCTTATCATCCACAGATAGATGGTCAGACGGAAAGAACGATTCAGTCGTTAAAGGATTTGCTGAGAGCTTGTGTGTTGGAGAAAGGTGGAGCTTGGAATAGTTATCTACCGTTGATCGAGTTTATCTACAACAATAGCTTTCATTCGAGTATTGGTATGTCTCCGTTTGAAGCATTGTATGGTAAGAGGTGTCGGACGCCGTTGTGTTGGTACGAATCTGGAGAGAGTGCTGTGATCGGACCGGAAATTGTCCAATAGACTTCAGAAAAGATCAAGATGATTTAGGAGAAGATGAGAGCGTCTCAGAGTCGTTAGAAAAGTTAGCATGATAAGAGGAGGAAAGACCTTGAGTTTAGTGAAGGAGAACATGTGTTTATGAGGGTTACTCCGATGACTGGTATTGGTCGAGCCTTGAAGTCAAAGAAGTTGACTCCGCGTTTTATTGGTCCCTTTCAGATTACCAAGAGAGTTGGGAAGGTGGCGTATCAAATTGCTTTGCCGCCGTCGCTTGCAAATTTGCATGATGTGTTCCATGTATCTCAGCTGAGGAAGTACATTACTGATCCGTCTCATGAGATTCAGGTAGATGATATTCAGGTACGAGAGAATTTAGCTGTTGAAGCGGTACCTGTGAGAATTGAGGATCGGAAGTTGAAACAGTTGTGAGGTAAAGAAATAGCATTGGTGAGAGTGGCTTGGGGAGGACCAGCAGATGGAAATGTCACACGGGAACTGGAAAGTCAGATGAAGGACTCATATCCCGAACTTTTCGCCTAAGGTATGTTTTCGAGGATGAAAACTCTTTTTAGTAGGGGAGAGTTGTGACACCCCGATTAATTCGATTATTTAATAATTATGATTTTTAATTATTAATTTAATTAGGATTGTAATTATTAATATTTTGGATTTAATGGAATTAATTAAAAAGGAAGTAGAATTAATGGTGGTGTGAAGGGTAAGTGAGGGTGTGAGGAGTAAAAGGCTCTACTCACATTAATTGTGTTATTTTTATTATGTTAGAATAATAAAAGGAATAAAAGAAGGAAAAGAGGAAAAAAGGATCTTTTTGGAGAAAACTCATAGTACGTGGAATTGAGAAGAGGAAAAGGAAGGAGAAAAGCCAATTCGTGCTGGAAGTCGAAGAACCCACAAGGTAAGGGGTGATTTCGATTAATTAATGCGTAATATGGGTTTTGATTTCTATAGTATGGATCATAGTATGTTAGGGAAACCCGGTCTAGAAATTATAGGTTACCGTAGATGTGTCTCTATTGTGTCGAAATGTGAATAATCTTGGATTAGTATGATATAGAGTCAATAGGAATGAGAAATTCATGTTAAATTGCATGCTAATGAGTTTAAATGAGTGATTTTGCTGTGTTGGAATATATGGACACGTTTGGGATGGATAGTAAAAATGGTTTTGGGAAATACTGCTGTAAAACTGATATTTTTGACTCTGATGGTCGCAGGAACCGGGTCCCCAATGGGAGAACCCGGGTTCCAGTATGTAAAATTGAGAAAAATGACATTTTTAAACTTAGGAACCGGTTACTCCTTGGGAGGAACCGGGTTCCACGTTGAAAATTTCCAAAGTGAAATTCCTGGCAGCAGATACATGATGTCACAGAGAATGTTATGACACAATATCTGACACTCTGTTAACAATTTACATAGTAAATATAAATAGCAGTAAAGAACACAATAAGTTGTTTACCCAGTTCAGTGTCTAACTACACCTACATCTGGGGGCTACCAAGCTAGGGAGGAAATTCACTATTAGTAGAATTAATTCAGAAATAAACCAACCAGTTTATCTCCTTCACTTAAAACCTACCCAATGCAACTTCAACCTAAGTCCTACTTAGATCTGAGTTCCTACTCACTCCCCCTCAATCACAGCAGTGATATCAACCTATTGAATAATTGAATTGTGAAGACACACTTCAATAAACTATCCTGATCTCGCTTCAAAGCTTTCAATCAAGAGACAAACACTCGTGCTTTAAAGCTTTGAGTGATAAACTACCCTTACAACAAATCCTAGTCCAAGGCACTTATCAATTGATAGTTGCTTGGCTCGTAAGAGATACTAGAATTACAAATACCAACTGTTAATTTTCCTAACAGTACATAAATAACAATCTGCTATCTCTTTAATAAATTCTGGAGGCGCAACACAGTTGTAAGGGTTGAATTCCTTTTATAGAAGCAGTCCTGAAACTTCAGTTTTGGGCTTCCATAAAGATAGCTAGGGTTCACTTAATTTAATCCTAAAAACATGGTCTTTTCAACAACCAATTTAGGTCTAATTAAGATTAACCTAGCAGCCACGTGAGCATGCTTTCTAATAACAGAAAAACAATATTTAGCAGCTCAACAAACTTCCTGAAAAGTCTCAGGAAAAAAAACAGATTCTGCAGAACAGAATGTCACACTGAATGTCATAACATCTGTTATGACATCAAACTGTTTTCTGCAGAATATCCAGCACAGCTTTAGCTTCCAGTTCTGAGCTGTCTTATAACATCCTTAGCAGGTAGGATTTATCTTCAATCTCTGAATGTCATGACATTTATCATGACATTGCTAAAGCCTAGTTTTACCAAAATTAATGCCAACTTAAAACACTAACAAACTCCCCCTTTGACACATTTTTGGCTAAAACTACTTAACACATCAGAGTACCTATGCAGCAGAAGACAAACTAGTTCTAAGCTTAAAGAAACTAGAACTAGAGATAACATAAATTCTACCCGTACAGAAATCCCACAATTCCCACAATTGCCTACATACAAAATTTAAACAGGCCATACAGGTTCCCCAAATCCCATACTACTGTCACACATACAGGTTCCCCAAATCCCATACTACTGTCACACAGTAGTTCTTCTCCCCCTTTTTAGCCATAAAGGGCCAAAGGAAACAATACAATTGCCCCAAACAAACAACATATAATTAAGTACCAGCATTGTTTAGGGGTACATTTCTGTTAAGGCATTACAAAACAGTCAATAGAAGGATTACAATCTGTCATACCCCAAAATTTGCCCTCCATCTATTCAAGAGATTTCATACATCCATACTCAAGGATTCCTCAAGAGTTGATTAGACAAACTCTCTCCTAGACTATCAACCCAAACTAGGGTTTGGTATCTCTCAAGTCAAGATGAATTTCCAACATCTCCAATGGTCTTCATGCCTCCCCATATGCTTCAAAGACTCTCCATGACAAGTTTCAAGCTTCACAGATCAAGTTTCCTCAGACAATTGCTCAGATGGTTGAAAATTAGTTGTATTGAACAAAAAGTCAACTGTGGTCAACATACAGTCAAACTTCATAATTTTTGGTCAACATCCTCATTTTGAAGTTACATTCATCATTTGATCAAGGGTTGATCATGATTCATCAAGAAAACTCAAGATTTGCTCAAAAGTCAAACTTTCTAAATTAGGGTTTCTAGGTGAAAAGTCAACTGAACTTTGAGTGATCATAACTTTCTCATACTTTTTCAGAAAATTTTCCACCACCTCTTGTTTTGAAGGAAATTCAATTCTCTACAACTTCATGTCTCACAAGAATGTCCAAAAAATGCTTCATTTGAGAGGTATAGCTCAAAACATTACAGGTCATTTTCAAAGTCAACAAAAAGTCAACTTTTTGTTTTGAAGACATATTGAGCATGGAAACTCCAATTGAGATGAGACCAAAACGGTTGGTTTGAGGACTCTTAGAGCTTTCCAAAAAGTCAAGGAACACTCAAAAATGTGGAAAATTGAGCAAGATACACCATTCACAAGTTGGGCAATTTTGAAAGAATGCACAAAGAGAGATACTTCTAAAAATCAATTTTTTTGCAAATGGGCTTGCTTTTTCTCCATCCAAACTTATTCCTCATACAATTAGGAATATCCAAGCCCAATGCCACGATTTTGTGATTTATTTTTCTATTTAATTTGTAATTTATTCATTTAAATGCAAATTAAATTTAAAAATAAAGTACAAAATTAAAATTAAATGCAAAGATTGATTTTATTCTTTCCTTGAGACTCAAGTAACTTACAAATGCCAGCAATTTTCGAAAATTGATCAATTTGGCAAGATTGGATTTAGAATTAATCAAATTTTGAAAATTTGATTTTGTACAAAAATCAAAATTGATTTTCATTTAATGGTGATTGATTCTTACCAAAAACAATGCCGAATCCTTCTAGTACTTATACCTGATGCATACCAATCGAAAGAGGACGAAAAGATTGCTCTAGAAACCGTATTCCAAAGCTCAAAAAACCGTGGTGCACAAGCTATTGGCAATCCTACTTCCAGCCGTTTTCAATCGATTTTGAGGTGTCCAACACATTCCTTGACATCTCCAGAATCGATTCAGACCTTTACTTTGCCAAAAAACATCAAGAATCGTGAAAACTGAAATCGGTTTGTTCTTGAATTTTCAAAATTTGAATTCCTTCATTCATGCATTATTAACTCGATTTGTTGTTGTTTTTGTGTTTAGTGATATGTTTGCAAGCTTTCTGGGCAAGCCAATTGAATTTCCATGGCCTGAATCGTGTTACACCATAGCTAGGGTTCCTGAGCTCGATTTAGGGCTTTGCTTAAATGGAAAAATTGGACAATAGGACCTATATCATCGGAACGATCTCGTGAATCGAACCATGCTTTTAGAACTTATTTATATTATGTATGCTGGATTTTGATTGTAAGGGACATCGAGCAATGGGCGAAAATTCAAATATTTGAAAGGTTGAAGACGAAAGCGCGAAGGAGGAAGCAATGGAAAGGCAACGTGTATATTCCACTCACCCGTTTCCAAATGAGAACATGCCAGTTGGTCAAGGCGTTGGTTTTCAAGGTTTGAGGTCCCCTGTTCGAACCATGCTGGGACCATTCTTTTACAAGTTTGCAATTTCTTCATATTTTTCATATTTTCATATTTTTAATATTTTCCATACATTTTAATTTCTTTTCATATTTTTATTTCTGCATTTAAAATTCATCAAAAATTAATTTTCTTTTTACATTATTTTCTGAAAATCTTTATTTAATTTATAAAATTAAAAAATATAATTTTGCATGCATATTTACTTTTATTTGTAATTTTGCATTTAAATCACTTTAAATTCATTTTAAATTATTAAATTGCATCTAAAAAATCCCAAAAATTTATTTTAGCATATTTATATTATTTCCAACATGTAATAATTTTCTCATATAAAAATTTGCATTTCCTCTAACATTTTCTCTTATTTCGATTTCATCATATTTTCCGATTTCTCGTTCGTTTCACAGGTTCTTCCAATTCGGACGTTTCTTTATTTTATTTTCCAATAATGTAACTGTATATGGGATGTAATAGTTTAAAATTAGGTCTTTACTTTCCGCATTTTTAAAATTATGTATCTGCCCCAAAGCCTTGTAATAGCGTAGGACATTTACTTTCCGCATTTTACTTTCTGCACCCTATAAATTGCTAGTAACTAGGCGTGTATGGCAAGATAAAATCGACATAGATAACCTCAAATTTCAAGATAAAATATCTGAATCAACACACTTTTTCACACATACACCCCTTAGGGTAATTCTCTCTCGTTGCCTTTACGATTACAAATGGTCATGTCCTCGAACGAGGTATCCTAGCACCGTTTTCCAAACAAATTATCATAGTCCCTTCGATACAAAGATCATAAGACCCACGATGTCGCCTCCGAATACATGATCTTGACCCTCGATTGTCGCCACGAAAATGATGATAGTCCCTTCGAATGTGCTAGGATACTTCCTACAAGTTGCCTTCTATGACCATCCGATGTCCCTTCGAACGACCCGATTACATCCAACGAATGGAGCTACCTACTAACTAATGGTAAGGCTAGCGCTATTCTAAAGGAACGTAGAAGTATGAAACACGACCAATTCTGAGTGGGTAAATAAGTCTCTTAGTTGCT
This sequence comes from Vicia sativa, assembly GCA_021764765.1. Classification (NCBI taxonomy): domain Eukaryota; kingdom Viridiplantae; phylum Streptophyta; class Magnoliopsida; order Fabales; family Fabaceae; genus Vicia; species Vicia sativa. Next base: position 115,684,014 of record CM038793.1, read on the forward strand.
TGCTCTAAAAATGCTTTTCACACCACACACTCTTTTTTCAAAGATCAAATTCTTTTCAAAACAAAAACATTTCCGAACACTTTGTATACACTCCTACATGAGTCATTACAAAGTCAAAGCGAAATGCCTTTTTCAAAACATTTTTTTCAAACACACAGAAAGCAATTTTAAAAGTGATCTAGAGCAACCCGTAGATAACTACGGATGGAAAGGGGTGCTAATACCTTCCCTTTTCATAACCATTCTCCCGAACTCAGAATCTGAACGAAGGTCTTTTTCTGTACTTTTACCTTTCCTTAATTAGATAGAAATAAAAGTCGGTAGCGACTGTTGCTATCCGCACATTTGGATACAAAAATCCTACAAATTCAGTTCACCGTATTACACAATCATCCAAAATACATAAAGCTTAAAAAAATAAGAACAGGAGACAATTGATGAACAAAAATCGAGGCAACAGGGCAAGTGCTTTCTTCCGAAAGCGTGGAAGGACACATCTTGAGCCTTCTTTACCAAAGAATGCTTGGTCAAGATCATCATCTTCCTCCATAGCAGATATCACCATCGCCTTTCTTCCTCAACCTCTGTCTTTCTCCTTTTCAAGTGTAGAGATCAGTGCTTCAAGGGTCTGCTTCCTTTCTTCAAGTTCCCTACAGGTCTCCTTTAGCACAGCAATGACATCTACCTTCTGAGAATTTGCCTTGACATTTGATGTCTCAGCCGATGTCATGACAATGTCAGGAACATGCTTCCCTTGAAATAGTTTGTAGTGGAAGCCAAGGGCAGGAGCTCTTTTGCATATTGAATCTCTTTCACCAAGTATGTCAGGGTACTGATCCACTAGAATTCCACACAGTAGGGAGGGAAAGGCTATTGGTCCCTTAATTGCATAACTCTCAGCGTGTTTAAGGGTTTGCTCGAAGATATAAGTGCCATAGTCAAACTTTGCTTTAGTGCCAACAGCATAGATAAATCTGCCCAGACCAATGGAGATGGTAGACTTGTGGTTTGTTGGAACCCAGTTTGCCGCACCTATCTTGTGCAGAATGGAAAATTTGACACTCAATTTGCTAGCAGCAAGCTTTCCCTTAAATGGCCAATGTTTTACTTGTTTGGTAGTAATTGTGTGGCACACTTGATTATCAGTTTCTTCAAGTTCAGGTTGAGCATCATCTGGTCTCCCCAAATACTTGTTGATTACACTTGGGGAAAACTTCACTTTTCTTCCCCTAACAAACACAATCTTGAAGTCAGCTGACCTTCCATCAGCACAGCCACTTGACAAGGTCACAATGAACTCCTTCACCAGCCCTTCATAACACTTTGAGAATTTTATCACAGTTCTCATCAGCCCAGCTTCTCTGATCAGATCCACCACATCCTTGCATTCAAGAGCATCTTTAGTCAGTTCCCTTTCAAGAGAAATTCTCTTCAAGCTCACATATTTCCACCTGTTAGCATTCTCAGGGTGGTGAAAGGAAATGTTGTCAATTGCCACTTCAGGGACTATGGGGAATTTCCCAAGAGACAGCCTCTTTCTTGTGTGAATGTCAGAGACATTCTCTGTAACATCAAAGTCAGAGTCATCATGTTCTGATGGCTCAGGGGCTTTCCTTTTCTTCACAATTGAGGTGCTCTTTGCCTTAGAGGTACCACCTGTACTCTTCATCTTACTCTTCCCTTTGGAGGTTTTAGCATTCTCTTTATCAGATTTTTCAACAGTCTTGTTCACAACCCTAGGAGACCTATGAGTAGCTTTAGTAACTTTCTCCTGAACAGGACTTGGAACAACATTTTGTTTTCCTTTCCTATTCATTACCCTCCTAGCAATGCTGGGATTAACCTTTGCTATGAGGTCATTATCAGAAAACTCTTCATCTAGATTGATGATGTGAGAGTCAATATTCTGATTAGTGTTCTTCTCAAGAGAATCTTCAAGAATACTATCAGAGATGTTACCAGTAGAGACAGCAGAGGATTTATCAGGGGTACAATGATCTGGGGATTTTTCAAGAATCTCATCAGGGATCTCATTCACATTATTATTAGGGGATTCCATTACATTATCATCTTTACATCCTTCAGGAACTGAAGCAGAAGGATTTACATCATCCTTGACAGGTGAGTCAACATCATCACCAGATGTCTTGACATTCTCATTGACATCTGGATCAACTGCTAAGCTAGGGATATCAGACTTATAATTCAGGGGGACTTGTCATACCCCAAAATTTGCCCTCCATCCACTCAAGAGATTTCATACATCGACACTCAAAGATTCCTCAAGAGTTGATCAGACAAACTCTCTCCTAGACAATCAACCCAAACTAGGGTTTGGTATCTCTCAAGTCAAGATGAATTTCCAACATCTCCAATGGTCTTCATGCCTCCCCATATGCTTCAAAGACTCTCCATGACAAGTTTCAAGCTTCACAGATCAAGTTTCCTCAGACAATTGCTCAGATGGTTGAAAATTAGTTGTATTGAACAAAAAGTCAACTGTGGTCAACATACAGTCAAACTTCATAATTTTTGGTCAACATCCTCATTTTGAAGTTACATTCATCATTTGATCAAGGGTTGATCATGATTCATCAAGAAAACTCAAGATTTGCTCAAAAGTCAAACTTTCTAAATTAGGGTTTCTAGGTGAAAAGTCAACTGAACTTTGAGTGATCATAACTTTCTCATACTTTTTCAGAAAATTTTCCACCACCTCTTGTTTTGAAGGAAATTCAATTCTCTACAACTTCATGTCTCACAAGAATGTCCAAAAAATGCTTCATTTGAGAGGTATAGCTCAAAACATTACAGGTCATTTTCAAAGTCAACAAAAAGTCAACTTTTTGTTTTGAAGATATATTGAGCATGGTAACTCCAATTGATATTAGACCAAAAAGGTTGGTTAGAGGACTCTTAGAGCTTTCCAAAACGTCCAAGAACACTCAAAAATGTGAAAAATTGAGCAAGATGCACCATTCACAAGTTGGGCAATTTTGAAGGAATGCACAAAGAGAGAAACTTCTAAAAATCAAATTTTTTGCAAATGGGCTTGCTTTTTCTTCATCCAAACTTATTCCTCATACAATTAGGAATATCCAAGCCCAATGCCACGAATTTTTGATTTATTTTTCTATTTAATTTGGAATTTATTCATTTAAATGCAAATTAAATTTAAAAATAAAAGTATAAAATGAAAATTAATTGAAAGATTGATTTTTATTCTTTCCTTGAGACTCAAGTAACTCACAAAGGCCAGCAATTTTCAAAAATTGATCAATATGGCAAGATTGGATTGGAAATTAATCAAATTTTGAAAATTTGATTTTGTACAAAAATCAATTTTGATTTACATTGAATGTTGATTGATTCTTTCCAAAAACCATGCCAAATTCATCCAGTATAAATGTGTGATGCATACCTATCAAGAGAGAACAGAAAAATTGCCCTAGAAACCCTATTCCAAAGCTCAAAAAACCGTGACCTTCAAGCTATTGGCAATCACACTTCCAGCCGTTTTCAATCAATTTTAAGGTGTCCAACACATTGCTTGACATCTCCAGAGTCGATTCAGACCTTCACTTTGCCAAAAACCATCCAAAATCGTGAAAACCGAAATTGGTTTGTTCTTGAAATTTCAAAAATCGTGTTTTAATTTTCATGCATCTTTAACGCGATTTGTGTTTGTTGTTGTGATCAGTGATGTATTTGCAAACTTTCTGGGTGCTTTAATCGAATTTCCATGGTCAGGAATGCATAACACCATTGTTAGGGTTTCTGAGATCGATTTAGGATTTCATGAAACAGGAAAAATTGGACCTCAAGACCAATACCATTGCATTCGGAATGATGTTTCCAATCAAACCATGGTCTTAGATGTTATTTATAATATGTATGCTGCGTTTTTGATTTTGCGGGGCAGAAGGCCGAGCAATGGCTGAGTTTTCAAATATTCAAAACAAGGAAGACGATGGATGGCGCGAAGACGAGGCAAGTCAGGAAGCGACGCGTGTTATAACCCACTCCCTCCGGATCTCAAACAGTGAAGCACACATGGCGTAGTGGTAAAGGCGTGTACTGTTGGTAGATGCTCTCACATGTCTCCAGTTCGATCCCTGGCCATGACATTTCTTTTTACAAGTTTGCAAAACTCATATTTTTCCTATTTTCATATATTCTAATATTTTGCATTATTTTTAATTCTTTTCATGTTTTTATTTATGCATTAAAAAATTGTCAAAAACTATTTTCCTTTCACATTTGTTTTCTAAAAATCTTTATTTAATTTATAAAATTAAAAAATACAATTTTGCATGCATACTTATTTTTATTCATAATTTTGCATTTAAATCATTTTAAATTCATTTTTAATTATTAAATTGCATCCAAAAAATCCCAAAAATTTATTTTAGCATATTTATATTATTTCCAGCATGTAATAATTTTCTCATATAAAAATTTGCATTTTTCTAACATTTTTTCTCATATTCGATTCATCTCGCATTTTCCGATTTCTCATTCATTTACAGGTTGATCCGCTTCAGACGTTTCTTTACCGTTTTCATGTTTGTTTTTCAATAATGTAACTGTATATGGGATGTAATAGTTTAAAATTAGGTCTTTATTTTCCGCATTTTAAATTATGTATCTGCCCCAAAGCCTTGTAATAGCGTAAGATTTACCTTTCCGCATCTTTACACTCCGCATTTTACTTTCCGCACCCTATCAATTGCTAGTAACTAGGCGTGTATGGCAAGATAATAATGAACTTAGCCCACTAATTTTCAAGATAAAATATCTGAAATCAACACACTTCTTTCACACATGCACCCCTTAGGGTAATTCTCTCTCGTTTCCTTACGAATTCAAAATGGTCATGTCCCTCGAACGTAGAGGTATCCTAGCACCGTTGCCTACAAACAAATCGTCATAGTCCCTTCGATACAAAGATCATAAGACCCACGATGTCGCCTCCGAATACATGATCTTGACCCTCGATTGTCGCCACGAAAATGATGATAGTCCTTCGAATGTGCTAGGATACTTCCTACAAGTTGCCTTCAATGACCATCCGATGTCCTTCGAATGTCCCGCTTACATCCAATGAATGGAGCTACCTACTAACTAATGGTATGGCTAGCGCTATTCTAAAGGAACGAGAAATACGAAATGGGTAATAAGTCTTTTAGTTGCTTGCTCTAAACCAAATGCTATTCACACCACACACTCTTTTTCAAAGTTCAAACTCTTTCCAAAAACGAAACATTTCCAAACACTTTGTATACACTCCTACATGAGTCATTACAAATTCAAAGCGAAATGCCTTTTCAAAACATTTTTGTCAAACACACAGAAAGCAATTTTAAAAAAAGTAATCTAGAGCAACTAAGAGCCCGTAGAATAAACTGCGGATGGAAAGGGGTGCTAATACCTTCCCTTTTCATAACCTTCTCCCTTACTCAGAATCTAAACGAAGGTCTTTTTCTGTACTTTTACCTTCCCTTAATTGGATAAAAATAAAAGTCGGTGGCGACTCTTGCTATCCGCACATTTGCGATACAAAATCACTAAAAGTCAGTTCACCGTGTTACAGGACTGTAATCCCAGGTACAAATTTATTCTCATTTAGGATATCAGACACTATCCTAGCTATGGCCTCATGCACTGACCTAGACCCTTCTCTGTTTACTAGTTCTGAGGGAACAGAGGATGATGGTACTGAAGTCTTACCAGAAGGAGATACTTGTGCCCTTCTTGCATTTCTTGTGCGTAACTTCTTGACCTTTTCTGGGTCAGTGGCCATTGCACGCAGTGGTGTCACCCTCAGAGCTTCAGCTTACATGGCTTCAGTGTTTGCTCTAACTTCAGCCATGGAGGGAGATGAAGATCCTGATTCTTGAGATGATGAGGATGATGAAGACATTTTTCGCTGATGGTTTTTGAGAGGATGAAAGCAAAAATAGCAAAGGGTTTCAAAGTTTCTTTTGAGAGAAGAAAGGATGGTACTACTTTCAAAAGAAAAAACTATTATATGAGGATGTCTCTTCCTATTCTTGGACCTTTTAAAATAAGGAAGAAAATACCTAAATAACCCTCTTAAAAAAAATTGAAATAAAAACTCCCTTTCATCCCTTGTTGTAGGCGCAGTTAATTGCTACAACTCCACATATTGACCAGTACCCAATTTGTCCCTCAAAGTCTTAAATTGACTAGCCTTAAAAACTTTAGTACAGATGTCACAGGCCGATGTCATGACATCCTGTATGACATTGTACCTAGTCAGCATCTGCTTCATCCAGATCATCTTAAAGCAGTTTCTCCCAGCTGCTATGTATTCAACTTTAACATTGTATAAAGTTAAACAGTTTTGCTTCTTGCTGATCCAAAACATGAGATTGTTTCTCAAGAAGGAACATCCATCAACAGGGCTTTTACCCAAGTTTTGATCAACACTTTCTCCACTGGTTTTCTTGGACAACTTCAAATGTGGAGGGGTAAGAGTCCTAGTATGGCTGCCATTATTCAGTCCAAGCTTCATAACACAATTCCTTGCATACTTGCTCTGTGAAAGAAGTGTTGAGCCTTTCATCAATGTGTCTGACATTCCTTCAGATACTATGTTATTAACATAGATGGATGCCACCATGATCTTTTCTCCTCTGACAAAGAGGGTTTCATCCAAGACTCCTCTCCTGTATCATTTGACAGTAAGATACTTGGTTATCCTTTCATGCCAGATCCTAGTACTTTGCTTTAGTACTTTAAAAGTGGTCAGATGTCTAGACATTGAGTGTGACATTCTGATTTCCTGTCCAACTTTATACTTACCACAGATTCTCCCTTTGTCCATGAAAAAATCTTGGTATCCTTCTGACTCCCTCTATGGAACTAATCCTTTTCATTCCTCTGAGGTGTGGATGACCAGATTCTTGCTGCCACAACTTTACTTTCTCTTTATCTTTGTCTGTAGAACACATAGAAGACAGAGTGGTGTTCTCAGATTCCCACATGTAGCAGTTGTCCTTTGATCTGACTCCTCTCATAATCACTACTTGATCATCATTGATTACAAGACATTCAGACTTAGTGAAGCTGACTGTGAATCCCATATCATATAGCTGACTTATGCTAATGAGATTTGCAGTCAAACCTTTTACCAGCAATACTCCATTTAGGCTTCGAACTCCAAACCAGTTTGAGTTTCCAATACCTTTGATTTCTCCTTTAGCTCCATCTCCAAAAGTAACAAAGCTGACAGAATGAGGTTTAACATCTTTAAGAAGATTTCTGTCTCCAGTCATATGCTTAGAACACCCACTGTCAAAGTACCAGTCTTCCTTGGCAGACACTCTAAGAGAAGTGTGAGCTATCAGAGCTGCAGTCCTCTTCTTCCACTTTTGAGTGTAAGGTACCTTGTTGTTCTTAGGCTTAACATAAGGAGTCTGATTAGGGTATCCATGTAGCCTATAGCAGAAGGAATTTATGTGACCAAACCTTCCACAATAATGACATCTCCATCTTTGAAACTTTTTGTTCAAGTTTTTATGATTTTGATGTTGAACCCAATGTTGTGACATCTGTTTTGACATTGGTTCATTAGGTCTATTCTTCCTTTTGTTATTAACAAATTTCGTGGCTTTCACATATCCTGAGGCAAATCTATTTCCTGTTTTGTGGTATGACACCTTCTTTGCCATTGACTTCCCAGGTTTGTTCCATTCCTGGTTATTAGCAAATCTCTTTGCACATACCGAGCGGACATATTTCTGTTTTATGTTGTGACACTGTTTTGACATTGTTTTCCCATGTCTCTCCTTCTGATGTCACCAATTTCTTTTCGACCACATATCCTAGACCATGCTTATTTCACATTTTGTCCAAGTGAAGAATTTCTTCCAACTTATCGAGGATGTCAACATTTTGTGATTTAGACATTTGATCATGTTTGGAGTTCAGCATTACAATATCACTATTAAGGTGATTTATAGTGGCTGTGTTTTCCTTTTTCTCAGCCTCCAGCTTCACATTCTCAGCTTCCAACTTCTCAATCAGCTTTTTCTGTTCCTCATTGACAAACTTCACCATTTTTTATACACAACTTCCTGTAGATTTCAGTAAGCTCTTCAAATGTCACTTCCTCATCACTAGAATCCATATCAGAATTGTACACTCCAGAGAGAGCAGTAACAAGTTTGGCGCCTTCTTCCTCAGATTCACTTCCTGAATCACCATCAGACCTAGTGACAGCCATTCCTTTCTTTTGTTTCTTTAGAAAGGTGGGACATTCACTCTAATATGTCCAAATCCTTCACATCCATGACATTGGATTCCACCGCCTTGACTTCCTTTCTCCTCGACTTGGATCTGCTGGAGTCATAGGATCTGCTGATGTCAGATGAAATGTCCTTGACATTTGACCTTGACTTTGGATCAATCCTCTTGATGAGCTTGTTGAACTGTCTTCCAAGCATAGCTATAGCTTCAGATATCTTCTCTTCATCTTCCACCTTGCATCCTTCTTCAGTATTAGATACAAGTGTTATGCTCTTGTTCTTTTTGTCAGCAGTTTCACTGATTCCCATCTCAAAAGTCATAAGAGATCCAATAAGTTCTTCAACCTTCAAGGTGCTGATGTCCTGAGCCTCCTCTATTGCAGTCACTTTCATTGCAAACCTTTTAGGCAAGGATCTGAGAATCTTTCTTACCAGCTTTTCTTCTGACATCTTTTCACCAAGTGCTCCTGAGGCGTTGGCAATCTCCAAATTATTCATGTGAAACTCATGAATAGTCTCATCTTCTTTCATCTTCAAATTCTCAAATTTGGTAGTGAGCATCTGAAGTCTTGACATCTTCACCTTGGATGTCCCCTCATGAGTAGTTTTGAGAGTGTCCCAAACATCCTTGGCCAGCTCACATTGATGGACCAGTCTGAAGATATTTCTGTCAATACCATTGAATAGGGCATTCAAAGCTTTAGAGTTCCCCAGAGCTAGCTCTTCTTCCTCTTTGCTCCATTCCTCCTCTGGTTTCAAGACAGTAGTCCCATCCTTTTCAAGCTTGGTGGGATGTTTCCATCCTTTGTCAGCAGCTCTCCAAGCCTTAATGTCCACTGATCTTAAGAAGGCAACCATACGAGGCTTCTAGTAATCATAATTAGACCCATCCAGAATAGGTGGTCTACCTCCAAATCCTCCTTCCTTATCCATTATGCCAAAAACTATTATCCCTAGATCTCACCCGAAATACATGGTGCCCGCCTCGATGCCAATTGAAAGGCAGATCGTGATGTCACAGAGAATGTTATGACACACTATCTGACACTCTGTTATCAATTTACACAGTAAATATAAATAGAAGTAAAGAACACAATAAGTTGTTTACCCAGTTCAGTGTCTAACTACACCTACATCTGGGGGCTACCACGCCAGGGAGGAAATTCACTATTAGTAGAATTAATTCAGGAATAAACCAACCAGTTTATCTCCTTCACTTAAAACCTACCCAATGCAACTTCAACCTAAGTCCTACTTAGATCTAAGTTCCTACTCACTCCCCCTCAATCACAGCAGTGATATCAACCTATTGAATAATTGAATTGTGAAGACACACTTCAATAAACTATCCTGATCTCGCTTCAAAGCTTTCAATCAAGAGACAAACACTCGTGCTTTAAAGCTGTGAGTGATAAACTACCCTTACAACAAATCCTAGTCCAAGGCACTTATCAATTGATAGTTGCTTGGCTCGTAAGAGATACTAGAATTACAAATACCAACTGTTAATTTTCCTAACAGTACATAAATAACAATCTGCTATCTCTTTAATAAATTCTGGAGGCGCATCACAGTTGTAAGGGTTGAATTCCTTTTATAGAAGCAGTCCTGAAACTTCAGTTTTGGGCTTCCATAAAGATAGCTAGGGTTCACTTAATTTAATCCTAAAAACATGGTCTTTTCAACAACCAATTTAGGTCTAATTAAGATTAACCTAGCAGCCACGTGAGCATGCTTTCTAATAACAGAAAAACAATATTTAGCAGCTCAACAAACTTCCTGAAAAGTCTCAGGAAAAAAAACAGATTCTGCAGAACAGAATGTCACACTGAATGTCATAACATCTGTTATGACATCAAACTGTTTTCTGCAGAATATCCAGCACAGCTTTAGCTTCCAGTTCTGAGCTGTCTTATAACATCCTTAGCAGGTAGGATTTATCTTCAATCTCTGAATGTCATGACATTTATCATGACATTGCTCAAGCCTAGTTTTACCAAAATTAATGCCAACTTAAAACACTAACACAAAGAAACTGATTTTTCTTCTGGGAACTGGTTCCCTGCCTGGAGGAACCGAGTTCCCCATACAATTTTCCAGGGGCGTGGTTTTTGAACATTGTGGGAACCGGTTACTCCCAGGGAGGATCCGGGTTCCACTGAAACTTTTTGAAAAATTCTAAAACTTTGAAAACTCATAACTTTCAAACCGTAAGTCCGTTTTGAGCACCGTTTTGGATGTTGTTTCTTAAATTTAATGCTCTATCTTATAAAATGAAAAGATTTTCTAAAACTTGAAATTATTTTGAAAAGGAGTCGAATTCCGCAATAGGCGATTATTGACTGACGCACATTGAGGTGTAAGTAGCAGTGAACTTGTGGTGATGGATGTATTAGTATTGAGGTGTAAGGCATGTTTATGCTGCTGTTATTTGTATGCATGATGGTTGAAATATCATGTTTTGGGAAGATAATGAGATAAGTTCTTCATCCGATTCAGATAGTGACGAAAGTGCAAATCTAGCATTGATGGCTTCACAGCATTCCGATGAAGAAGAAGGCGAGGTTAGTTATGATAACTCTCTTTATGATAATGGTGCACAAGGTGCTATAGATGAACTATTAAATGAATGCAAAATTCTATATAAAACTATTTCATCTCAAAAGAAAATAATTTCATCTTTAGAAGAAAAAGTTAAAACTATTGAAAAAGAACATAAAGATGAAAAAGAAAAGATGATTAGTGATCAAAAACAGAATTTTGTTTGCAATAATTGTGAATCACTTTCTTTCCAAATTGTTCAATTAAAAAGAGTCCTAGAAAGGTATGAAAAAGGACAAGTTGGATTGGAAAATGTTCTTAGCACACAAAGATATCCTAAAGATAAAAGTGGACTTGGTTTTTCAAAATTTTCTCAACCAAGTCCCAACAAAACTATCTTTGTTAAGGCTAATAACCAACCAATCCAAGAGAAAGTGAATAAGCCTAAAGTAGTTCATCATTATCCTAAAAATAAATGAGTTGTTAAGAATAAATCTTATCCTCCTAGATATATAAGTAATTTTGAACCTACTTGTTTCTATTGTGGTATTAAAGGCCACACACCTAATGCTTTCTATATAAGAAACTTTAGTGTTCCAAGTGGGCATTATGTGTGGATAAAGAAAGGCACTAATTATGAAGGACCCAAAGCAATTTGGGTACCTAACAAAACTTAATCTGTTTTGTAGGTGTTCTTGAAAACCACTTCAAACTTATGGTATCTTGATAGTGGTTGTTCAAAGCATATGACGGGTGACATAAACCATTTTTCAAATCTTGTTTTAAAGGCCAAGGGTTATGTCACTTATGGAGATAACAACAAAGGGATAATTCTTGGCAAAGGCAAAGTTGGTGCACCACCTTTCACATCCATTGAAGATGTTCTTTATGTTGAAGGACTAAAGCACAATCTTCTTAGCATTAGCCAACTTTGTGACAAAGGCTTCAAGATCAAATTTACAAAAGATGAATGTTTGATTATTGATGAAGTCACCAATGAGGTAAAACTCAAAGGTAAAAGAATTAATAATATTTTTATGATTTCCTTAGACGATTTATCCTTGAAAGTAAAATGTCTCATGGTAAACAATAATGAATCATGGTTATGGCATAAAAGGGCAGCCCATATTCATATGGAGCACTTAAATAAATTAACCAAACATGATCTTGTTGTTGGCTTACCAAAGATAAAGTTTTTCAAAGATAAATTATGTGATGCTTGTCAAAACGGAAAACAAACAAAATCATCTTTCAAATCTAAGGATGTGGTGTCCACTACAAGGCCACTACAATTGTTGCACATGGATTTATTTGGTCCATCAAGAACAAGAAGCTTCGGAGGTAATGTATACGCTTTAGTTATTGTTGATGATTTTTCTAGATATTCTTGGACTTTGTTTCTTGTGCAGAAAAGTGATGCTTTCAAAGCCTTTAAGAAGTATGCAAAGCAAATTCAAAATGAAAAATCACTAAAGATTGTATCCATAAGAAGCGACCATGGTGGAGAATTTCAAAATGCATCTTTTGAAGAATTTTGTGAAGAACATGGTATCTCCCATAATTTTTCAGCACCAAGAACTCCACAACAAAATGGAGTAGTTGAAAGAAAGAATAGGTTTCTAGTGGAACTTGTAAGAACGATGCTTAGTGATGCAAATCTTCCAAAGTATATTTGGGCGGATGCGGTTAGTACGGCATGTTATGTCGGAAATCGAGTTATCATTAGACCTATCTTGAAAAAGACTCCATATGAACTCTTCAAAGGAAGAAAGCCAAACATTGCTCACCTTCACATATTTGGATGCAAATGCTTTGTCCTCAACAATGACAAAGACAATCTCAGTAAGTTTGGCGAGAAATCCGATGAAGGTATATTTCTTGGTTATTCACTTTCAAGTAAAGCATATAGAATTTATAATAAAAGAACTTTAACTATTGAAGAATCTATGCATGTCTCTTTTGATGAAACTAACACCTCTAAGGAGGAAATAGTTGTGTGTGATAATGATGATATTATAGATTTACCCTCGGAAGAACTTTCAAATAATCAAAATGTGAATCAACCGGAACATCAACAAGAAGTACCGCAACAAGATTCAAACATCAATAATCTAACTAAAGAATGGAGAACTCATAGAGACCATCCTATTGACAAAATCATTGGTGATATTAGTCATGGAGTTACAACTAGATTAAATCTCAAAGATGCTTGCTTAAACATGGCTTTTGTTTCTCAAATTGAACCCTCCAAAGTTGATGAAGCCTTAGGAGATGATCAATGGTTAATTGCAATGCAAGAAGAATTAAATCAATTCGAGAGAAATCAAGTTTGGGAACTTGTTCCTAGGCCAAGTGATAAACACATCATAGGTACCCGATGGGTGTTTAAAAACAAACTTGATGAGAATGGTATAATTGTTCAAAACAAAGCAAGGTTGGTGGCTCAAGGTTACAATCAAGAAGAAGGAATCGACTTTGAAGAAACTTTTGCTCTTGTTGCAAGGTTAGAAGCTATCCGTCTTTTACTTGCTTATGCTTGTTCATTAAATTTTCAGCTTTATCAAATGGACGTCAAAAGCGCATTCTTGAATGGCTACATCAATGAAGAAGTCTATGTCAAACAACCTCCGGGATTTGAAGACTTCAAAAATCCTTCACATGTCTTTAAGTTGAGAAAGGCTCTTTATGGCTTAAAGCAAGCACCAAGAGCATGGTATGATAGACTTAGCAATTTTTTGTGTGAAAAAGGTTTTGAAAAGGGTAAGGTTGATAAAACTTTATTCATTAAGAAAATCAAAAGTAACACTTTATTGGTTCAAGTCTATGTTGATGATATCATTTTTGGATCGACTAACAAAGAAATGTGTGAAGAATTTTCATTGATGATGCAAGGAGAATTCAAGATGTCCATGATGGGTTAGATGAATTACTTTCTTATTCTTCAAATTAAGCAACTAAAAGATGGAATCTTCATCAACCAATCCAAGTATTGCAAAGAGTTGTTGAAAAGATTTGATATGGATAATTGCAAAGCGATGAATACTCCAATGGGTTCCGGTACATATGTTGATCAAGATGAATCCGGTATTCCAATTGATATCACAAAGTATCGAGGTATGATTGGTTCTTTATAATATTTGACGGCCAACCGTCCTGACAAAATGTTTAGTGTTTTTCTTTGTGCTCGCTTTCAAGCAAATCCAAAAGAGTCTCATCTAATGGCGGTCAAGCGAATTATGAAGTATATCAAAGGAACAATCAATGTCGAATTATGGTATCCAAAAGGTAGTATTTGCAATTTAATTGGTTACTCTGACACGGATTATGCAGGTTGTCAAACTGATAGAAAAAGCACAAGTGGTACATGTCACATTCTTGGAAATGCATTAGTTTCATGGGCTTGTAAAATGCAAGCATGTGTTGCTCTTAGCACGGCCGAAGCGGAGTACATAGCAGCAGGTAGTTGTTGTGCACAAATTCTTTGGCTTAAGCAACAACTTCGTGACTACGGACTTGATCTCGGATGCATTCCTCTTCGATGCGACAACACAAGTGCAATCAGTATTACCAAAAATCCGGTCATGCATTCAAGAACCAAACACATCGACATTCGGCATCATTTTCTCCGTGATCATGTACTTCAAGGAGATGTCGAAGTCACCTTTGTGGATACTCATAATCAACTCGCAGATATCTTTACAAAGCAGCTTGCTCATGAACCATTTTATAAGATTCGAAGAGAACTCGGAATTTTGGATGAAAGTGATACATGAAATATTCAACTTCAATTAAGGTGCACTTGTTATTATTTTTAAAAAAAATTTTTTTTATCAAATGCATCTCTTCTTCTACTCCTTCTTATATGTGTTTCATGTGCATAAATATGTGTGTTTTATGTTTAAAATACTTAAATGATAATATATATATATATGTTTCCCCACATGCACTTAAATATTAATGTACAAATTTTTGCAAAAATAAAAAATTTCTGTTTTTCTTCAGGGGAACCCGGTTTCCCATATGGAGGAATCGGTTCCCACGTTGTTTTTTCGTCCCAGAACGCGTTTTTGAACCTGGTAACCGGTTACCCCAACCTGGGAACCGATTACCGCTGCGTCCTGTAGCTTTTTCACACGTTTTCCTTTATAAACTTATTTGTTTCTTTTATTTTATAACATATGTGGTGTATTGTTAAGTGATTCTTAAAATAAGCTCTTCATTCTTCTTCACTCCAACATCTCCTTCAACCTTCATTCTCTCCTCCATCAAAACCCCACTCTCTCCTCCATCAACACCCACTTCACCATAACTCCATATCCTTCTCCCCTATTCCATATCTCATCACAAATTCCCTCTCTAACCCCAAATCCGAAATCACCCTTCAAACCCTAACTTTCAAAAAGCTTCATACTCATCCATGGCTTCAAGAGCAACAAGAGGGGCTAAGGGCAAACAGAAGATTGGTGAATCCAGTGCTGACCCAAATGAAGGCAATCATCCTACACTCAAGAGTAGGAGACTCACTTTCAACATTCGGAATAGAGCCTTATTACCGGCAAAGTGTGGTAAACTTTATGTTTTTCCTGATCATAGCTTCCATTTTCCTGCTAGTCTTACTGCAACTAAGTTGGATTTATTTGTGAGTGAGCATGGTTATATTTACCCTGATTTGGTTAAGGAGTTCTATTAAAACATGTCCTTAGTGTTCACGTTAAAAAGTGACGCGCTAGGGAATCGAATCTGAATTCGGATTCTCTGGCTCGAAACGATTTACTCTTTTGATTTGTTTATAAAGATGTCGCGAGCATCAAGCTTTATTTTTTCTAACACAAGAAAAATGATTATGAAAAAGGGGAAAGCTGCAATACCCTCAATTGATTTGATATGCATTATGACTAGCGCGAACTAGACGCAACGCAATGGGGAGATTCCGGGCAAGGGGGTTTGTTATATAAAGGGAATAGATGGAGCATCCTAAGTATATATAGTTATCTATAGCTTTATATATGAATATGTTTGATATGTTTGTGTGTTTTAATTGCTATTTCTATGATTGGGAAAGTTTCTCCTTTGGATTTTAAGAAGGGTGGATTACGTGGGATCCTAAGTTTTTTTATTATTGTGCTCGCAAAGATCATTGGGATC
This sequence comes from Vicia sativa, assembly GCA_021764765.1. NCBI lineage: Eukaryota > Viridiplantae > Streptophyta > Magnoliopsida > Fabales > Fabaceae > Vicia > Vicia sativa. Next base: position 115,699,973 of record CM038793.1, read on the forward strand.
TTCTGCATACATATCCCTTAATGGGAATCAGAGCATTTGTAGCTCGGATCTAAAGGGATCTATGGTTTGTTTGGTTTGAGGAAGAAAGAAATTTGCTCCCCAAGGATGAGACCTTGTGCCTACTGTTGCACCCCAAATTTTACCCTGCTATTTTTCTACTTGCATTGTATTTTATATTTAAAAAAATCAGTCATTTACTCATCATATGCATCATTCATCTCTTAATTTTCAATGTTGCATTTAAATAAATTTGCACTTTTATTAATAACTGAATTTATAGTTAATTGATTTCTATATTCTTTTAATAAATGAATTGGTTATTATTAAAATTGACATTTTCATTTTAATTACATTTTTATTTTTTAATTCAAATCATAAATTAGATTTTGGGTTTAAGTCCTTCCCAAATATATAAATTTAATTCGCCTGTAAATTTTCATTCATTAATTCATCGACATTTTGACTGATAATATTTAATTTGCCTCATTTGTATTTAAGGTTGAGTGTTGCTAATTTGTGTTCACGTTATTATAATATTTTTTTATTTTATTATTTATTTATTTTTGCATATTTTGCGTTTTTTTTAATCTTTTAATTAAATTTTAAGTTGTATTTTTATTGTAATTACATCTTGTACTAATAGTTAATATTTTATCTATTTATTTATGAAACTTGTTTAATATTCAAATATAATTGCAAGATTTTTTCTAATAATATAGATTAAAAATAGAAACAAAAATGACAAAACATATTTTAATTGATTCATAAGTACATATTATATTTCATTTACTATATCAGAAAATACAAAAAAAAAGTGGTTTTGTCCTTCTCCTTTCCATCCATCGTGTTCCTACCACTACTACCTGCAAAACAAAGTAAATCAATACAATATTACAAACCAACAATTCCTCCTCCCACTAACCTGCTCCACTACTCAAATTCTAACAAATTCACAGCTAATTTTGTACTACTGGTCCCCTTGATCTTATCCTCATCTCCATACAAATCCCAAATTACCCTCACTCTTCATTGGCTTTATAACAGACCAAAATTACAGAGAAGAAAAAAAAAATGAACCAAAACCTTCTTTCCATAAAAACCCTTTTGCTTGCCCAGAAGCCAACCTTTAACCCACCGAAAATCCACACAGCAACCAGTTTTTAAGTTCTGCAGAAAACTGATCCTAACCTTTCATCTTCATCAATACAAACCACAAAAAAATCTCCATCACCTTATTCCTTCATACAGGCGCATACCCCCTTCAATCCACCTTAATCGACACAAATCTACCCAGATTCCAGATTCCATAACGCATCACAGTATCGAGTAGAAGACAGATTCGAGAAGTGTAAGGATCAAAATTGCATACCTTGCTATTTTCTGCAACTCTTTTGTTCTTGTATTTTGTAAGAGAATCTTTGAGATATTGGGGCTCTTAAGTTTTTTTAATGGGGTTAGGGTTTCTGTTTGATCTCTGATGCCGGATGTTTGATTTTTGCTATGTTGTTTTTTTGTGATAAGGATGATGTTATCGTTTTACTGAGAGATGAGAGGAAGAAGAAAATCAGAGCGTGACAGAGGAAGCGTTTAAGCGTTGAAGTGAGAGAGAGAGCGTATAGTTTGTGGTTTTACAGATTAATTGTTTTTTTTAACAAGAGAATAATTAGCATTTATTTGAGTTTTAATTAGGAAATTAATTTGTTTAGTCTGTTGAGATAAACAAGGACTCAAGTTTAAACGCTGAGGATAGATCTAGGTTTTTTTTCATGCTTATCTTTTGGCCAAATGGACCCAAAGCCCAACGCCTCACTTTTTATTCACACTCTGACCCATTTTGTTTAATTAATTTTGTTTAGAAAATACAAAAAATAGTTTTTATATTAAGTTTCATTTTAACAACAAATTTATCTTTGCTAAGTAAATAAAAAAAATCATTCAAAAAAACTATTTTATATTTTAAGAGTTTCTTTCTGATTTAGTTTATTTATTTCTTAAAGATATTTTCTAAAACACCAAAATACTTATTTAGATATGTTTAGGTTTTTTTACCCAATATTTAAAAAAGCAAAAAAATAAATAATATAGATTTAGTTTTGTTGTATTTTATTTATTCAACTTTATTTTAAAAGTACATAAAGATTTTGTTTATTTTTAGTTGTTAAGTTTTTTTATTTAGAAATAGTATTGTTTTTGTTGATTGATACCAGAAGTAATGTATTTTAGATCTTCAAAATAATTTTCAAAGATAAAAAATAAATAAATATATAGTTTAGAACTAATTTTTCTTTAATAGTCAAAATATTTTCTATTTCTTAGTATTTTATAAGTTTTATTTGATTTAGATTCAATTAAGTAAATTTAGGATTTTATTTAGTTTAGATTTAATTTAGTAAACTTTAGAATATTTATTCGATTTAGATATAATTTACTAATTTTAGAATCTTTATATATTTTATATTTAATTTTATGATTTTATAATTTTTATTTAATTTAGGTTTAGTTTTACGCACTTTAGATTTTTTTTATTTATTTTAGATTTAATTTAGTAAGTTTATATTTAGTTTAATAAATTTTAAAATTATTTTTATAATCTTAGACTTTATAGTTGGTTTAGTATTACTTTAATATCTTTAGATTTTTTTAATTAGGATTAATTTAGTGATCTTAAATTTTTAATAATTATTATTTTCTTATGAATTTAATTCTTTTTTTTTTATATTTGTTTGAACTTGTAATTATTCGATACATCCCCATTTGTAAATTTGTATCCCCATCCCCATGGTTTGTAATAATTTTAGTAAATATTTTATTGCTTTATTATTTAATTATTTGTCACTTACACAAAAACCAAAAAAAAAATCATTTTTAAAACTAATAATTGTAAATCATTTTTTAACCCGTAAGTCGACAAATCTACGAAGCGTCGTGATGACCACACATACACACATGTACGCTTGATCCTGGGCCTTCTTACAGTGAGCCTATTTCGATTAATTGTTCCAATTAGTCGTTATAGTAGACTAGCCCACTTTGCTAGTACACATGTAATTTAATTGTTTTATACTTAGGTTGGCCACCTTGTATGGGCTTTGTCGATTTTATTTGTTATTTACAATTATTCGTTTCTCCTTCATCTCCCGCACATTGATCATAACCTATTCTTTCTCCATTCACCAAATAAATTAAAACACTTTCAATAAAATTCGATCCAACGTCGAGTCTTCTTCTCAAACCTCGATCCAACGTCGAGTTATTTTCAAAAATGAATTTCTACCAAAAAAGAACATTTGGATAAGATTTGTTTTAATAGTTAGATGTTAGCCTAACGATTAAAACGAATCGAAGTTTCTAATTGATTAGATGATAGCCTAATAAATTGAGAAACTTCAAATCCATGTTCTAAAATAAAAAAACTTAGTGCTATGGTATTTAATTAAATCGTTAGAGGATAGCCCGACGATTTAATTAAAATGTAAAGTATTTGGGCCATTAAAGGGTAACCCAATGACTTAAATAATTTATTCCATACACTTAATAAAAGTGAACTTTGTTTCACCTCACTCTTTTCATAATAAAGATTTTGGATGAGAGATGATCGGTTGACCTCAATCACCAATCTCGAGTATTGAATCGTTAGAGGATAGCCCAACGTTTTGGTATTTGTCATCCACAATTTAAAATAAATTCCAACACATTCAATATCTTTTGTGCGCTCCAAGAACCCTTTACCTTTAAACCCTTTTCAAGACTAGACATAATTCATTTATAATTGAGATGCTTCTTCCTCTATTCCCAAGGATTTCGACTTCTCCACTTGAGTACTAGAGGTGTTCTCAAATCCTCCCTCATGTTGGTGCATAGTCCTTTATTCTTTATCACACCTTGTGGACGTTAGACGAGTCTTCTCCTTTAAAAATGACGACTTGTCTTTTCATTTAAAATCAATCAACAAACAATCATTTTCTAGCCGAACTACGGTGCTCTGACTTTCCCATTGCACGAGGGAGTACGTAGGCACTAAGTCTTACGACTAAAGGCGAGCAAAAATAATAAAAACATTTCTCCTCTCTTTCTTTCTCATTTCAAAACTTAGAAGATCGTAAAATTTTCACACTAACACACAACCACACTTTGAACTAAATGGGTACCATCGAGTACGATGGATGTAAGGGGTGCTAATACCTTCCCCTTGCATAACCAACTCTCGAACCTATATCTCTTAATTTCGTAGATTGTCTTATCCAATTTTCGTGGGTTTTATATATATTTCCCCGTTCTTTTTAGAACAAATAAAATTAGGTGGCGATTTCATTGTTTTGAAAATTAATTAAATGATTTTTGAAAATCGAGTTGCTTCAGTTGGCGACTTCACTGGGGAACAATTTCTCAAGCGAGTTAACCCTAATTTAGTTCTTTGTGTGGTTGTGTGTTTATTATTTTATTTTACTTTCTTCTTTGTACTTTATCTTATGTTTATGTTTCAATTATTTATTTTTCTATGCTTTATTTATTATCTTGTTCATATATCCATTATGTGGGAATTCTTGATGGGATTGTTGATACGTAGATAAGCCCACTACCCAGGCTTCTAGGTCACCTTTTTAGGAATAGAGGGGTTGTGTAGCCTAGGTCCCCCTGACTCCATTGTCTTGTTGGACCGAAGCGAAGACTCCGGCTTAGAGTTGGTTGTTTTAAGGAGGTTGTTGGCCCGCACGATAGCTTAGGACATCAATCTTTGGACAAATGACCTATAACTCTAAGTTTGTTCTTGTTGTCCTAACCGAGAATAAACGCTCAAATTTTGGATTTCGAGCATCCCGTTAAGAGTCGTTTCTTGGAGTATACTTTTGCAAATACTATCGCCATGTAGGCCTCTCGCGTGATGATAGTGTTTATTAAAAGGGGATCTGAGACTCCGAGGAACACTTAGCAAAAACCTTAGAACTGTCCTATGGGGAATTGTTGGGTAGAAAGCTTAGATCCATCCTATCGTAGGATCCCATCTAATTAGGTTGTTCTGATTACCCGTATCATTTCTGTTTAATTTCTCTGTGAACATGTTACTATCATTATGTTGCATTCCATTCCTATATATGGCATTGTATTTCATCACATCTTTTTCCTTTATGACATTACATTTCATTACATCCATCTGCATTTTTCATGCATACATTCGAGTTGTCAAAAGCCTTCATTTCGTTTGTCTCCATCTTCAGTTGGTTGTCTGCCGTCAAACTGATTCCTCAACACTTTGGATTTGAAGCATGGTTCAGATAATTACGGAAGAACTTCAATGAGACCAAGAGTTTTTAAGAGATGAGATCAACTAACTGATGGGCCAGAGTATCTCAAGTCACCTCCTAAAGCCAGTGTTTTAGACAGGACAACTCATCCTTGTAACTAATTAGTCACTAGGCCATGTTTCTTTTTTGTTTGCATTTTTCCTTGTTTATGTTAAAATGTCGCTTTCAAATCTTGTTTGTAATTTCATGTTAATTTTAACGAAATGAGCATTGTAATGTTTTGATTTAAATCATCTATATCTATCACTTTCAAAAATATATATCTTCCCTGTTTAATTTCTTTACCGAACTTTTGTTTTTGCAAAGATTGGAGGGAGGATGATAAAAACAAGATACCCATAATTGTTGTTGGTATGCTTTCGAATAAAAATTTGCTGATGATATACAGGCATTGTTTCAATTCCCAAACACTGGAGAAATAAGGAAGTTAGTCCCTTGTCAACCCCTTCGAGCCTAGAAGTTGGAGTCTCTTTCTATACGAAAAAACACGCAATTTTTAACCTGGGGCAGGGTATTTCTCAGTTAATTCGGATGTGCATTCATTCAAGACGCCTTTAAACAAAGGTTGTATTAAATCAAGCTTCCTTCGCACACATCAAGAAGTGTTGGAGATGTCATACAAGCCAAAAAGTGATGATGATGGTTCCCCGTAATCATGAAAGTCAAACAGTCACTGTCTTTTAAAAAAAAATATCAAAAAGAAAAAGCCTCCAAGTTAAAATTAAAAAGGCAACTTAGGCAAAAATTTGGGACATCCCGCTGACGTAATCTAAAGCGGAACGGTTCAGGCAAAAGTTAGGGATGACGAAATTCAAAACAAGAGTTGACAAAAGTCCTCAAACAACAAATGTTGCAAAAAGAAGTGACTGTTATTTCAAGAATCTATCAACTTCTGAGCCATCATCACTATCAGTGTACAATCCAAAATCAATTGGAACTAAAATGCACAATCTGAGTTAAGCGGCGTGGGGTGAAGAACATCACGAAGATTGGGTTGGGTACAAATAAATTTTGAGCCTTTATCCTTTATTTCTTAAACCGTGAACCAGACCACGTTACAACCCTCAAAAGACCTAATTGAAGCCAGGTTTCTTTTGAAAGTATACTACAGCAAGGTTGCGTAATATGACTCCTAAGATTTTTTGCAAATCAACTGTCTTGGTATATCATACTTTTTTCCTTTTTCACTTTTAAATTTTTAAACCATTGTGTTTTAACCAGTGATCCATTTTCTATACAGCAAATAACATCATTCCAAAAAATGATTTTTATTTCAAAACTATTGCATGAGCTTTGCATTAAATTTACCATGCTTGAATAAACAATTTTTGCTTGTAAACAAGTTTTCCTCATCATCAAGGAAGTCCAAACAATTGAGAAACTTGGTCAGTGATCCTAATCAGGGGCAGGTATCTTTCGGATCCTGTTGTGAATCTGTTCAAGATTTGTTGCTCAATGCCAGTCATTATCAGAATTGTTTTAATCAGAAGATCTTTTTTCAAGACATATACCTGGGCACTCCTTTCCCCTCAGTCATTTCAAGAATTGAAGCCATGATCGGTTTATCCTCAACAATCAGCTAATCCGGGGCAATCCGAGCAGCGGTTCAGTCCTTCCTCCAAGGATCATCATTTTAATGCAATTCACAATTGTGTTAGAAGTGTTTCTCAAGATTTTCTCTCTCTAATCAGAGTTGGCGTTGTTCTCCGTGTTGAGGAATCAGAGTTCCCATCTTACCTCCACAAATGAGTCAATCTCCGTTGTCATTAACGTCTGCATTACATACTACATGCATAGATCATTCATATATCATGCAATCATAAAATTCACATATCATGCATAACAAGAGTGGTTTATCCTCATTTGCATTTCCTGAGGTCTTGTTACAGTTAACATCTTACCTTGTGGTCAAAATCCAACTTACTTGGTACCTACCAAAATGTTTCTCTGATGTAGCTTCAGATCTGTTTAAAATCTGATTGTCTTTTCCAGTTTATTTCTCTGTTGTAGCTTCAGATCTGTTTAAAATCTTATTGTCTTTTCCAGTTTATTTCTCTGATGTAGCTTCAGATCTGTTTAAAATCTGATTGTCTTTTCCAGTTTATTTCCCAGATGTAGCTTCAGATCTGTCTAAAATCTGATTGTCTTTTCCAGTTTATTTCTCTGATGTAGCTTCGGATCATTTAAAATCGATTGTCTTTTCAATTTATTTCTCGATGTAGCTTCGGATCTGTTTAAAATCGATTGTCTTTTCAGTTTATTTCTCGATGTAGCCGGATCTGTTGAAAATCGATTGTCTTTTCCAATTTATTTCAACGATGTAGCTTCGGATCTGTTAAAATCGATTGTCTTTTCCGTTTATTTCTCGATGTAGCGGATCTGTTTAAAATCGATTGTCTTTTCAGTTTATTTCCACGATGTAACGGATCATCTAAAATCGATTGTCTTTTCGTTTATTTCTCGATGTAGCTTCGGATCCGTTTAAAATCGATTGTCTTTTCTAGTTTATTTCTCGATGTAGCTTGGATCTGTTTAAAATCTTATTGTCTTTTCGAGTTTATCTCTCTGATGTAGCTTCAGATCTGTTTAAAATCGATTGTCTTTTCCGTTTATCTCTCGATGTAGCCGGATCATTTTAAAATCGATTGTCTTTTCGGTTTATTTCCACGTAGCTTCGGATGTAAAATCGATTGTCTTTTCGGTTTATTTCCTTATGTAGCTCGGATCTGTTTAAAATCGATTGTCTTTTCAGTTTATTTCACGATGTAGCTTGGATCTGTTTAAAATCGATTATCTTTTGCGGTTTATTTCTCGATGTAGCTTCGGATTTTAAAATCGATTGTCTTTTCAGTTTATTTCACGATGTAGCTTCGGATCTTTAAAATCGATTGTCTTTTCAGTTTATTTCATCGATGTAGCTTGGATCTTTATAATCTGATTGTCTACCACAAATTTCTAGTTTCAAAGTCTCCCAATAATTACCACAAATTACCATAGAGTCTGTCACATATCATACATCATTCAAAAAATATGTCAAAAAAAAATTGCACTCAGCACTTTTCTCATTATATTTTATTCACAGCATACCCATTGCATCTCAGGGCAAAATTTTGGGTTTTTGATATTTAACTATCTCCCACTGCGATAATATGAAGCTTGATCATCTTCGTATCATCTGGTCGAAGATATTTAAATAGGGGCAACTGTTGCACCCCAAATTTTACCCTGCTATTTTTCTACTTGCATTGTATTTTATATTTTAAATAAATCAGTCATTTACTCATCATATGCATCATTCATCTCTTAATTTTCAATGTTGCATTTAAATAAATTTGCACTTTTATTAATAATTGAATTTATAGTTAATTGATTTCTATATTCTTTTAATAAAAGAATTGGTTATTATTAAAATTGACATTTTCATTTTAATTACATTTTTATTTTTTAATTCAAATCATAAATTAGATTTTGGGTTTAAGTCCTTCCCAAATATATAAATTTAATTCGCCTGTAAATTCTCATTCATTAATTCATCGACATTTTGACTGATAAAATTTAATTTGCCTCATTTGTATTTAAGGTTGAGTGTTGCTAATTTGTGTTCACGTTATTATAATATTTTTTATTTTATTATTTATTTATTTTTGCATATTTTGCGTTTTTTTAAATCTTTTAATTAAATTTTAAGTTGTATTTTTATTGTAATTACATCTTGTACTAATAGTTAATATTTTATCTATTTATTTATCAAACTTGTTTAATATTCAAATATAATTGCATGATTTTTTCTAATAATATAGATTAAAAATAGAAACAAAAATGACAAAAGATATTTTAATTGATTCATAAGTACATATTATATTTCATTCACTATATCAGAAAATACAAAAAAAAGTGGTTTTGTCCTTCTCCTTTCCATCCATCGTGTTCTTACCACTACTACCTGCAAAACAATGCAAATCAGTACAATATTACAAACCAACAATTCCTCCTCCCACTAACCTGCTCCACTACTCAAATTCTAACAAATTCACAGCTAATTTTGTGCTACTAGTCCCCTTGATCTTATCCTCATCTCCATACAAATCCCAAATTACCCTCACTCTTCATTGGCTTTATAACAGACCAAAATTACAGAGAAGAAAAAGAAGAAAAAAAAACGAACCAAAACCTTCTTTCCATAAAAACCCTTTTGCTTGCCCAAAAGCCAACCATTAACCCACCGAAAATCCACACAGCAACCAGTTTTTAAGTTCTGCAGAAAACTGATCCTAACCTTTCATCTTCATCGATACAAACCACAAAACAATCTCCATCACCTTATTCCTTCATACAGCCGCATACCCCCTTCAATCCACCTTAATCGACACAAATCTACCCAGATTCCAGATTCCATAACGCATCACAGTATCGAGTAGAAGACAGATTCAAGAAGTGTAAGGATCAAAATTGCATACCTTGCTATTTTCTGCAACTCTTTTGTTCTTGTATTTTGTAAGAGAATCTTTGAGATATTGGGGCTCTTAAGTTTTTTTAATGGGGTTAGGGTTTCTGTTTGATCTCTGATGCCGGATGTTTGATTTTTGCTATGTTGTTTTTTTGTGATAAGGATGATGTTATCGTTTTACTGAGAGATGAGAGGAAGAAGAAAATCAGAGCGTGACAGAGGAAGCGTTTAAGCGTTGAAGTGAGAGAGAGAGCGTATTGTTTGTGGTTTTACAGATTAATTGTTTTTTTATTAAGAGAATAATTAGCATTTATTTGAGTTTTAATTAGGAAATTAATTTGTCTAGTCTGTTGAGATAAACAAGGACTCAAGTTTAAACGCTGAGGATAGATCTAGGTTTTTTTTCATGCTTATCTTTTGGCCAAATGGACCCAAAGCCCAGTGCCTCACTTTTTATTCACACTCTGACCCATTTTTCTTAATATTTTTATTTAATTAATTTTGTTTAAGTCTACTTCTATTTTTTTATGTTTATCAAATATTTTTAGAAAATACAAAAAATAGTTTTTATATTACGTTTCATTTTAACAACAAATTTATCTTTGCTAAGGAAATAAAAAAAAAAACATTCAAAAAAATTATTTTATATTTTAAGAGTTTCTTTCTGATTTAGTTTATTTATTTCTTAAAGATATTTTCTAAAACACCAAAATACTTATTTAGATATGTTTAGGTTTTTTTACCCAATATTTAAAAATACAAAAAAATAAATAATATAGATTTAGTTTTGTTGTATTTTATTTATTCAATTTTATTTTAAAAGTACATAAAGATTTTGTTTATTTTTAGTTGTTAAGTTTTTTTATTTAGAAATAGTATTGTTTTTGTTGATTGATACCAAAAGTAATGTATTTTAGATCTTCAAAGATAAAAAATAAATAAATATATAGTTTAGAACTAATTTTTCTTTAATAGTCAAAATATTTTCTATTTCTTAGTATTTTATAAGTTTTATTTGATTTAGATTCAATTAAGTAAATTTAGGATTTTATTTAGTTTAGATTTAATTTAGTAAACTTTAGAATATTTATTCGATTTAGATTTAATTTACTAATTTTAGAATCTTTATATATTTTATATTTAATTTTATGATTTTATAATTTTTATTTAATTTAGGTTTAGTTTTACGCACTTTAGATTTTTTTTATTTATTTTAGATTTAATTTAGTAAGTTTATATTTTGTTTAATATTTTTAAAATTATTTTTATAATCTTAGACTTTATAGTTGGTTTAGTATTACTTTAATATCTTTAGATTTTTTTAATTAGGATTAATTTAGTGATCTTAAATTTTTAATAATTATTATTTTCTTATGAATTTAATTCATTTTTTTTTTATATTTGTTTGAACTTGTAATTATTCGATACATCCCCATTTGTAAATTTGTATCCCCATCCCCATGGTTTGTAATAATTTTAGTAAATATTTTATTGCTTTATTATTTAATTATTTGTCACTTACACAAAAACCAAAAAAAAAAATCATTTTTAAAACTAATAATTGTAAATCATTTTTTAACCCGTAAGTCGACAAAGCTACGAAGCATCGTGATGACCACACATACACACATGTACGCTTGATCCTGGGCCTTCTTACAGTGAGCCTATTTCAATTAATTATTCCAATTAGTCGTTATAGTAGACTAGCCCACTTTGCAAGTACACATGTAATTTAATTGTTTTATACTTAGGTTGGCCACCTTGTATGGGCTTTGTTGATTTTATTTGTTATTTACAATTATTCGTTTCTCCTTCATCTCCCGCACATTGATCATAACCTATTCTTTCTCCATTCACCAAATAAATTAAAACACTTTCAATAAAATTTGATCCAACGTCGAGTCTTCTTCTCAAACCTCGATCCAACGTCGAGTTATTTTCAAAAATGAATTTCTACCAAAAAAGAACATTTGGATAAGATTTGTTTTAATAGTTAGATGTTAGCCTAACGATTAAAACGAATCGAAGTTTCTAATTGATTAGATGATAGCCTAATAAATTGAGAAACTTCAAATCCATGTTCTAAAACAAAAAAACTTAGTGCTATGGTATTTAATTAAATCGTTAGAGGATAGCCCGACGATTTAATTAAAATGTAAAGTATTTGGGCCATTAGAGGGTAACCCAATGACTTAAATACTTTATTCCATACACTTAATAAAAGTGAACTTTGTTTCACCTCACTCTTTTCATAATAAAGATTTTGGATGAGAGTTGATCGGTTGACCTCAATCACCAATCTCGAGTATTGAATCGTTAGAGGATAGCCCAACGTTTTGGTATTTGTCATCCACAATTTAAAATAAATTCCAACACATTCAATATCTTTTGTGCGCTCCAAGAACCCTTTACCTTTAAACCCTTTTCAAGACTAGACATAATTCATTTATAATTGAGATGCTTCTTCCTCTATTCCCAAGGATTTCGACTTCTCCACTTGAGTACTAGAGGTGTTCTCAAATCCTCCCTCATGTTGGTGCATAGTCCTTTATTCTTTATCACACCTTGTGGACGTTAGACGAGTCTTCTCCTTTAAAAATGACGACTTGTCTTTTCATTTAAAATCAATCAACAAACAATCATTTTCTAGCCGAACTACGGTGCTCGACTTTCCCATTGCACGGAGCGTAGGCACTAAGTGTTACGACTAAAGGCGAGCAAAAATAATAAAAACATTTCTCCTCTCTTTCTTTCTCATTTCAAAACTTAGAAGATCGTAAAATTTTCACACTAACACACAACCACACTTTGAACTAAATGGGTACCATCGAGTACGATGGATGTAAGGGGTGCTAATACCTTCCCCTTGCATAACCAACTCCCGAACCTATATCTCTTAATTTCGTAGATTGTCTTATCCGATTTTCGTGGGTTTTATCTATATTTCCCCGTTCTTTTTAGAACAAATAAAATTAGGTGGCGATTTCATTATTTTGAAAATAAATTAAATGATTTTTGAAAATCGAGTTGCTTCACCTACGTATTCTCAAAAGGAGGTTGAGAAAGTCAGGGCAATCGTAGTTTCCACTTATGCTAGTGGAAGCAACGGGAGTTATTAAGAGACAAAGACAAATGTCATCTTAATGAAAAATGTATCTAATCTATTTCATCACATACATTTTGAAAGGATTGATTGATTTAATCTTTCATCGTAAGTTATAGGTGTTTTGCTTGAGTGTACAAGCATTACCACTTACGAGTTAAGAAAGATGTTTGAAATCTTTTAATTGTAAGCATTGGGTGTTTTGCTTGAGTGTACAAGCGTTACCACTTAGGATTAAGAGATGTTTTTGTTTGAAAAGAATTTGAAAAGTTTTTGATTGTATGTGATGTGATAGATGAAATACTTCTTCCATAGAGATGATAGATGTCTAAATCTCGAGGAGAGATTAATTGGATTAGGGAGATGCTTTTAAGAAGCCCATGGGTCCTTGTATTGTAAGCCCAAGAGGAGGCATTCCGAGGGTCATCGAGGGTCCTTGTATTGTTAGCCCAAGAGAAGGCATTCCGATGGTCATCGAGGGTCCTTGTATGAAGCTCAAGAGGAAGCTATAGGGTATGGCTGGCTTTTGCTTTAAGAGTGGTTTCACCGGGAAACCATCCTCTTAGAATTCAAAGAGTGATTTCACCGGGAAATCATACTCTCAGGGTTCTATCCTAGCGTGGGTGATTCTTTGTATTGGAAGCCCAATAGGAGGCTGTTAAGAGATTTCCTGGTTTCTTTCTTGTTTGATGCCCAAGAGAAGGCTAAACTCAACGAGGAGTTCTTTTGAACGAAGCCCAAGAGGAGGCTGACTCAGTAGGGGAGTGTTGTCTTATATGAAGCCAAAGCGGAGGCTAAACTCAGTAAATGAGTTTTCTTATATGAAGCCTAAGAGGAGGCTAACTCAGATGAATGAGTTTTCTTATACGAAGCCTAAGAGGAGGCTAACTCAGATGAATGAGTTATCTTGTACAAAGCCCAAGAGGAGGCTAACTCAGATGAATGAGTTATCTTGTACAAAGCCCAAGGGGAGGCTAAACTTTGCGGGGAACCGATTTGTTAGGCTAATTGTTATGTTATAACCAAATAGTTATATAAACAAGTGTATGAAATTTATTCACAGGAGTTTATGAAGGAAATTTAAACAAATGTATAATGTTTATTTACAAGAGTTTATGAAGGAAATATAAACAAGTGTATAATGTTTATTTACAAGAGTTTATGAAGGAAATATAAACAAGTGTGTAAAACGAGCGTTTAAAAACGAGCGTAACTTGATTATTTACAAGTTTGAATGTGTACAAGGAAATAGATAGGTACACGAATGGGTATTTATGTACAAGGAAATATGTATGTACATAGGAGGGTTGGGACTTACACCGTGAGGGAGGCCCATTGGTTTTAAAAGGAGTTTCACCGGGAAGAATTCTTCTCTTAATACCAATGGTATTCAGTGCATATACAAGCGAAATGAAAACAAACAGACGAAGTTTGTCTATACTTGAATATTTACAAAAGACGTTTGTATTATGTACAGGGAAAATTAATATGTACATAAAAGAATTGGATATTCTCATACCCCAAAATTTGCCCTCCATCTACTCAAGAGATTTCATACATCTATGCTCAAGGATTCCTCAAGAGTTGATCAGACAAACTCTCTCCTAGACAATCAACCCAAACTAGGGTTTGGTATCTCTCAAGTCAAGATGAATTTCCAACATCTCCAATGGTCTTCATGCCTCCTCATATGCTTCAAAGATTCTCCATGTCAAGTTTCAAGCTTCACAAGTTAAGTTTCCTCAGACAATTGCTCAGATGGTTGAAAATCAGTTGTATTGGACAAAAAGTCAACTGTGGTCAACATACAGTCAAACTTCATAATTTTTGGTCAACATCCTCATTTTGAAGTTACATTCATCATTTTATCAAGGGTTGATCATGATTCATCAAGAAAACTCAAGATTTGCTCAAAAGTCAAACTTTCTAAATTAGGGTTTCTAGGTGAAAAGTCAACTGAACTTTGGCTGATCATAACTTTCTCATACTTTCTCAAAAATTTCCACACCAAAGCTCATTTTGAAGGAAATTCAATTCTCTACAACTTCATGTCTCACAAGAATGTCCAAAAAATGCTTCATTTGAGAGGTATGGCTCAAAACATTACAGGTCATTTTCAAAGTCAACAAAAAGTCAACTTTTTGATTTGAAGATATATTGAGCATGGTAACTCCAATTGAGATGAGACCAAAAGGGTTGGTTTGAGGACTCTTAGAGCTTTCCAAAAAGTCCAAGAACACTCAAAAATGTGGAAAATTGAGCAAGATACACTATTCAGAAGTTGGGCAATTTTGGACAATTGCACAAAAGGACATTTTGGTCAAATTGCAAAATTTTCCAAATGGGCCTATAATCTTTTGATCCAAACTTGTTCATGACAATATTCTTGACCTATAAATGCTTGGCCATGGCAATTTTCTATTTTATTGATTTTATTTTGGATTTTAAACCATTTAATTCCAAATTAAATTACATAAAATATGAAAATAAGGTTATTTTTTCAAATAAGTTGAATTTATATCTCTCTTAATGTCCAAGAAAGCCCAATACACTTGCCAATTTCGTGCATGATCACACATTGATGGGAAAATCAAATTTTCTTCAAAATTTGATTTTATTTGGAAAGAATTCAATGCACATTCAATCTCCAATCTTTTTTCCTTGTTTTTTCTCTTCCAAAACCCTCTATAAATATCAAGCATTGCAGCCAGCACAAGAGACGAAACCCTAACCCTAAAAACCACCCAAACTCTTGCAAAATTTTTCAAGAAACTTGAAAAATCGAATTTCAAGCTCCAGCCGTTTTCAGCCCTCAAACACCATCCCATTGTCTTCAGGAGGTAGGTTTGAGTAAGTAAACACTCTTATCACTGATCAAAGCAAGCCGGATCGATGCATACATGATCATACATGTTCAAACTTTTCTGATTTTTGCATTTTACTATCCTGCGTATTTCCATTGATTCTAACGTTTTCATTGTGTTTATAAGACTCTATAGGGTGGATCTGGGCAATCGTTCATGAGTTTGAACGTCGGAATCATCTAATGCCATTGTTAGGGTTAGAAAACTGTTGAGTTTCGAACCGGCTCGGGCAAGCGTTTTTAGCTGAAACTAATACCACCATCGTGTTCGCCATGGCCGATTTAGGGGAATAGGGTCCTTCGTTTTTGTTTATTGCTCGTATTTTGCAGGATCCCAGAATCTCCTTGCCGGAGAAGACGAGCGGAGCTAGGGCTCCGGCGTCGTGGACTGTTTGACTCAGGCGAGAGCATGCGTGGCGTTTCTGTGCAACGTGATTCGTCCATTCATAAGTTGACTGGGTCCACACGGCTGACTGGGTTTGAATCTGAATCCAGGACACGCGTACGTTTATAAACGTTTGATTCCAAATTCCAAACACAAAGTGCACTGTGGCGTAGTGGTAAAGGCGTTAGTTTGCAAAGATACTCTTCCAGGTCCTCAGTTCGAACCATGCCAGGACCAGATTTGTTTTCCTTTTACAAACTTTCATATTTTCTAACTATTTTCCTATTTTCTTTTATTTTAATATTTGCATCCTATTTTAATTTCTCTTCACATTTTTATTCTGCATTAAAAAATTATCAAAAATTAATTTTCTTTTTACATTTATATTCTGAAAATCTTTATTTAATTTAATAAATTAAAAAAACATATTTTTGCATGCATATTTATTTTTATTTATAATTTTGCATTTAAATCACTTTTAATTCATTTTTAATTACTAAAATGCATCTAAAAAATCCCAAAAAATTATTTTAGTTTATTTATCTTATTTCCAGCATATAATAATTTTTCCATATTAAAAATTTGCATTTTTTCTAACATTTTCTCTTATCTTGATTTCATCATATTTTCCCGATTTTCTTATTCTTTCACAGGTTGCTCCGATTCGGACGTTTTCTTTTATCGTTTTATTTTTCCAATTATGTAACTGTATATGGGATGTAATAGTTTAATTTAGGATTTTACTTTCCGCATTTTAAATTATGTATCTGCCCCAAAGCCTTGTAATAGCGTAGGATTTACCTTTCCGCACTTTACATTTCCGCACTTTACATTCCGCATTTTACTTTCCGCACCCTATAAATTGCTAGTAATTAGGCGTGTATGGCAAGACTAAAATTGAACATAGCCCACTAATTTTCAAGATAACATATTCTGAATTCAACACACTTCTTTCACACACGCACCCCTTAGGGTAATTCTCTCTCGATGCCTTTCGATTCAAAATGGTCATGTCCCTCGAACGTAGAGGTATTCTAGCACCGTTGCCTTCCAAACAAATCATCATAGTCCCTTCGAAGACATCGCATCCGCCTTACACCTTAAGCGCTCAGATATTGAAGCCAATTGGGAAACTAGAAGTGGAGTTAAGGGTTTACTTGCCAAGTTCCTAATTAAGAAAGCCCGAGAATTCCTCACAGTTATGAGTTTCCATGCATTTGAAAACATTGTGGCCTTGCTGATTTATGGTTTGGTTCTATTTCCTAACTCGGATCAATTCATAGATGTCAATGCCATCAAGTTGTTCCTTACCCGCAATCCAGTGCCTACTTTACTTGGAGACATCCTACATTCTCTTCACACTCGTACTACTAAGAGACAAGGAACTCTCATGTGTTGTATACCGTTACTTTCAAGGTGGTTTATTTCGCACCTTCCTCCATCAATTTTGAAGAACGAACAAAGGATGAAGTGGTCTCAAAGATTAATGTCACTCTCTCATTCCGAAATCCATTGGAATCTTTTCTCTCAAAAGGACTTCACATTCATTGAGCGTTGTGGAGAATTCCCTAATGTACCACTACTTGGTATAAGGGGAGGTATTACTTACAACCCTTCTCTAGCTCTACGTCGGTTTGGTTTTGCTCAAGAGATGGTCCACATGATATGCTTCTCCAAGATATTGTGTTCGACTACAACCACGATCTCGAATTGCGAAGGTTCATACATGCTTGGGGCATGGTAAAGAAGCGATACAAAGACTTTGGGGCACCGAACTCCATTCCTTGGGAACCTTACCTCAAATGGGTGCGAGCTCGAGCTCAAACCTCATGATGCCATTCACGCTGTTTTACCGGTAATTATGGAACTGTTGCTATAGGTGGCGTACCTATCTTGTTCTCCATCCGACATGCCTCGATTTTGAAGACTTGAAGAGATCACGGATTCACTTAAAGATGAGAGGGATACCTTTGAAGCTCAGTGTTATGCAAGCGAGAAGAAAGTGTTAGAGTTGACCAAGCTACTTCACGAGGAGCGAAACATCAACGCTTACATCGACACCAAGAGGAAGCGCCCATGGGAGACTTAGAGCTTTAGGATGTTTTTGTTTTATTATTTCGAACTATCCCTTGTACTTA
Source organism: Vicia sativa (assembly GCA_021764765.1). Lineage (NCBI taxonomy): Eukaryota > Viridiplantae > Streptophyta > Magnoliopsida > Fabales > Fabaceae > Vicia > Vicia sativa. Next base: position 115,718,212 of record CM038793.1, read on the forward strand.
AAAAGAGAAAAAAGAATAATGAAAAAGTACTAATAAATGTTTGTTCATTGCTTGTTTAACAAATTTAAATCTCTGAGGTCCTTGAAAACATTGCATTGCATTCGCATAAACATTGCATAGCATAGCATAACATTGTATCACAGGTACATTGGAGATTGGTTTTCTCATTTGCTCGCTATTTATTTTAGCAGAAATGGCTCTCGAGCAGTGTCAAAGATCTTCAAGCTCAGAATGCTCAGTTTCAGCAGATGTTCACTAGCTTGGTCCAAGGCCAAGAAGATTTGAAGAAGCTCATCAACAAGAAGAAGAAGGTTGTTGGTCTCCTCAACATGGGCAGACGCTACAAAGGTGGTCCTAAGGTGGTCAGCCGTATTGAGCTCTCAGAAGGAAGTTTCAAGAAGGAAGACGAGCAAAGTAACAAGGGTGATGACGAAGGCAGCCAGCATGAGCCTGAAAAAGACTATGATAATGGCCAGTACTCTGAGGAAGATGACAAGTACAAGCAACTTGAAGATCGTCTGAATGCTGTGGAAAACCTGAAGATGTCCGGGCTGAATTTTGATGATCTGAGTCTCGTTCCTGGTGTTGTGATTCCTCCCAAGTTCAAAGTTCCTACTTTTGCCAAATATGATGGCATGTCTTGCCCTAAGCTGCATTTGAAGTCCTATGTCCAGAAGATCAATCCCCACCGATGATGAGAAAGTTGTGGATGCACTATTTTCAAGAGAGTTTGTCCGAACCCAGTTGGAATGGTACTATCGGCTAGAGAATGACCGTATCCGTACTTGGGTGATTTGGTGACGCTTTCTCTGATATGAGTACAATTTGAATTGACACCCACTCGCATGCAACTACAAAGCATGTCTATGGGTCGTGACGAGAAGTTCAAGGAGTATGCTCGTGGAGAGATCTAGCAGCGAGTTCACCACCCTTGTCCAATAGGGAGTTGGTTGACATGTTTATGGGGACACCGGCCCATTATTCAATCATCGATTGGAAACTCTTGCCGGATTCACCGAGTGATATTGACAAAGAGCGATCGAAGCTAGTATCAAGAGTGGAAAGATTCAAATAGAGACATCTTCAAATGCTAAAAATCTTTTGGTGGTAAAAAGAAGCTAATGTGTATGGTCGAAAAGCCGAGCCAAGACCGACCGTGCTCAATCTGTGGGGCAGTTGTGATCTCGATCCTACATCGACAACCTCGGTGAGACAACGCGTAGCGGCGCCCAAGGCTTCGAAGATCAACATGCCTTTGTCGCAAGCCTTGCAACACATGTTGAGCAGTGATTACCTTGAGGATCCTCCTCGAATGTCAACACTTTCTCTCAGTATAATCCTAATGCTAAGTGTGCTTACCATTCCAACAGCCCAGGCACGACAACGACAATTGTTGGGCTCGAAGAACAAGATTCAAGATATGATTGAAGCTAAGCAGATTGAATTTGATCCTCTGTTGAGACTCGAATGTGATCAACGCCTATGCCTAACCATGACAAGAGTTCCAATGTTGGTGATGATACTTATGTTTTCAACATAGATGACTTGACCATTCCTCGATGATTTAAGAAGAATTTGTTGCAAGCGGTGTCAATCCGAGATTCCGAGAACTGTCGTTGGTGCCCATCCGCACGATGGTTGTGCTTGGTTGAGAAGGCGTGTTCGATGCATGATGGATAACAGGAGATACTATTTCTAAAACCACTGTGCGAAGTGTGAAGATATGTCTAAGTTGAAGATTGACAATGCGAATGAACTGTACCATCTGTGGGATACCTTGGGGCAGCCAAGTGGAAAATATGATTACATGGTGAAGTACATCGTCACGATAGTTACAAGATTCCTATTGAAGATGTTAAGGCGACGGATGGGGTGACGATTTCCACGAAGACTATTTGATGTTAACACCATAAGGATTTCCTCTGCGATCCCGTGCCTAGTGGCACCTCTCATTATCACTTCTCCAAGGCGGTTCCATATTCCTCGACAAAGCTATTCCTTGGAATTATGGGTGATGTTTACTATCATGGTGTCAAGCAAGTCCCTCGACTATCAAGGATCTTACATTGAAGCTACCATTCCGACATTGACAACATCACCGGATCTAGTAAGGTGACCGAAGGAAGGGTATTCTCTCCGAGATCTCTCCTCCAAAGACATGCGACTCCCTCGCATTACATACTCCACCAATATTCCCGGCTAGAGGGAAAGAACGTTGGCTCATCTGCTCAACGAAGTACCAAAGGAAGTTTCAAGACACCTCCAAACAAGAAATGGAGGAAATTCAAGATTATCAAGAAGAGTGATTACAATATTGTGGAACAATTGGGACAGACTCGTCCAAGATATCCATGCTTGCTCGCTCTTGTGCTCGAGGCTCATGCTAATGCCTTGGTGAAGTTTCAAGAATGCTCATGTGCCGCAAGACACTACCACCGATCAATTCAAGTTTGTATTGCTAGCTGGCTGCCAACAACGGCCTAGGCTTCTCGATCTTGATTTGACTCTACGGAAACACAACAAAGCCTTGCACATCTCTGTTGAATGCAAGGGCACTACATCTCATGTTTTGGTTGACAGGTTACGCTTTGAATATCCTTAGAAGTTGCTTTTGATCGACTTGATGTCGAAGGGTTGGTTCTGAGACCCAGTGACATAATTGTGAGAGCTTTTGATGGTTCTAAGCGAACAGTGCTTGGAGAGCTCACTCTGCCTGTTAAAGTCGGTTCCCAGACTTTTGACTCCACATTCTTTGTCATGGACATTCGTCCAAACTTACTCTTGCCTACTTGGACGCCTTGGATACATGGGGATACCTCTAACTTGCATCGAAACTGAAGTACCGGTGAAAGGGAAAGTTGTCACAGTATGTGGTGAAGAAGAGTATATGGTCAGTCATCTACAGTCATTCCGATACCTCGAGATGGAGGGTGAATTCTTTGAGACTCCCTGTCAAGCTTTTGAAACAATACCTAGAGTCATGCCTGTTGACTCTCCTGTCACTCCTGAAATTACACAAGCTCCGCCTAGGATGGCCTCATTGAAAGATGCTCAAGCTCTTGTTGAACAAGGAGGTAGTGCTATTTGGGGTCACTCACGATCTTCCTTTCAAATCGACAAGCTGGATTAGGCTTCACCATCAAGGTCGAAGATGATACGCGAACGTGCCGCCAACTTCCCTTCCGCATCAGAGTGGAATCCATGCTATAGAAGACAACGACAACGGCCGACATCGCAAGTGGATCTTCCAACTCCGGATCATGGGCTCAATTGGAAGGCGAAGCGTCATACCAATCTCCTTTAGTCGAAATCACTTGAATCTAGTTGATAATACTATGCTAGTGCTAAATATGACTTCGATAATCCGATCTACCAAGCCAAGACAAAAGTGAGGAAGATTGTGAAGTGCAGGAGAACTTGCGGTACAAGAAGAAGAGCGAGTTATACAACCACACGAAGAGCAAGTTGAGGTTGTGAATTTGGGTGACGAAGATGAAAAGAGATCAAGATAGGAGCGGGTCTTGAGAACAGTGTTAAAGAAAGGTTGGTTCAGATGCTACGAGACTACATTGAGGTTTTTGCTTGGTCATACGAAGACATGCCAGGGTTGGACATTGATATCGTGGTACACCGATTGCCGACAAAAGAAGGTTTTCTACAAAGGAAAGGTAGTCGTATCGTCACGAGATGTCGAGAAAATCAAAGCCGAAGTTATGAAGGTTCAACGCCGGTTTCTTAGTCACACCTCTTATCCCCAGTGGGTTGCTAATGTGGTGCCCGTACCTAAGAAGGATGGCAAGGTACGAATGTGTGTGGATTACAGAGATCTAAACAAAGCAAGTCCGAAAGATGATTTCCCACTTCCTCATATTGATGTTATGGTTGACAATACCGCATAAGGTTTTCTCCTTCATGGATGGTTTCTCCTACAATCGGATCAAAATGGCTCCCAAGACATGGAAGACTACTTTTGTTACACGGTGAGGCACTTCGCTACAAGGTTATGCCATTTGGATGAAGAACGCAGCGCCACTTATCGTGCTATGGTGACATTATTTCATGACATGATTCATCACGAGATAGAGGTCTACGTCGACGACATGATAGCTCGGTTACAGACTGAAGAAGAGCACCTCGATCATTTGCAGAAACTGTTTGATAGGTTGAAGAAGTACAGATTGAGACTGAACCCCAACAAGTGCACCTTTGGAGTTAGATCCGGAAAACTCTTAGGGTTTTTTGTTAGTGGTAAAGGTATTGAGGTTGACCCCGCCAAGGTTAAAGCTATTCAAGAGATGCCAGCTCCCCGCACCGAGAAAGAGGTCAGAGGTTTCTTGGGCCGATTGAACTACATTGCCAGATTCATTGCACACCTAACTGCTACTTGTGAGCCAATCTTCAAATTACTAAAGAAAGATCAAGTAGTGGAGTGGAACGACGATTGCCAGATCTCTTTTGACAAAATCAAGGAGTACCTTCAGAATCCTCCTATTACGATGCCGCCTGAAGGAAGACCTCTTATCATGTACTTGGCGGTGTTAGAGAATTCAATGGGGGTGTGTTGGGGCAACATGACGAGTCAGTCGAAAAGAGCATGCAATATACTACCTTAGCAAAAGTTTACCGATCGTGAAACAAGATACTCACCGAGAAAACTTGCAACGCTTTAACTTGGCTGCTCACGACTAAGGCAAGATATGTTGACTCACACTACCTTGTTGATTTCAAGATGGATCCGATAAAATACATCTTTGAGAAGCCTCTCTCCGAAGAATAGCAAGATGGAAAATGATCTTGACCGAATACGACATCCAGTACACTTCTCAGAAAGCGATCAAAGGAAGTGTGGTAGCCGATCATTTGGCTCATCAAGCCGTAGATGACTATCAGTCTATGCAGTTCGAATTTCCAGACGAGGATGTTCTACTAGTTACAGATTGCGAAGAACCAGGCCCAGACGAAGGACCTGAACAAGGATCCCGATGGACTATGGTCTTCGATGGAGCCTCAAACGCACTTGGCAATGGCATTGGCGCCATCATTACATCCCCTGCAGGCGGACATACTCCTTGCACCGCCAGATTATGTTTCAGTTGCACTAACAACATGGCCGAGTACGAAGCATGCATCATGGGTCTTAAAGCTACTATTGACTTAAGAATCAAGTTCTTACAAGTGTATGGAGACTCAGCTTTGGTGATCAATCAGATTAAGGGCGAGTGGGATACGAAGCATCCGAATCTCATTCCATATCGAGAGCATGTTCTGAGTTTGATTCCCTACTTTGAAGAGATCACTTTCAATCATATTCCACGAGAAGAGAATCAGTTGGCAGACACATTGGCTACTATGTCGTCTATGTTCAAGGTCAGATGGGACAATGAGGCTCCCCAGATCATCATTGAGAGGTTCGACGAACCAGCGTATTGTTGTGAGCTTGACGCAGAAGAGAAACCTTGGTACTATGACGTGAAGAGGTATCTTGAGACTCAGGAATACCAGGGCATCATTAATGATAAGAAGTTCATGAGAAGATTTGCATCTAAATTCTTCCTCAAGAACGACATCTTATACAAGCCAACCACGACTTGTGCTTACTCTTGTAGACCGTAAAACCGCAATGCGTATCATGGAAGAGTTACGGCGAATTTGGTACCCACTCCAATGGACACACCATGGCTAAGAAGATTTTGAAAACAGTTACTATTGGTCCACCATGGAAGTCGATTGTCACCGCTCGATCTTGTCACAAATGCGGTTATGCCGACAAAGTGCACGTACCTCCACCTCTGAATGTTTTAACTTCTCCTTGGCCTTTTGCAATGTGGGGCATTGACATGATTGGAGAAATCAAGCCCACGACTTCCAATGGACATCGTTTCATCCTTGTGGCAATAGATTATTTCACCAAGTGGGTAGAAGACCTCGTATGCATCTCATTACAAGAATGTTATGGCTCGATTCATCAAGCATAATCTTATCATCGGTATGGCACCCCCGAAAGGATTATCACAGATAACGTCTCCAATCTCAACAACAAGATGATCACCGAACTCTGCACGCAGTTCAAGATCAAGCATCATAATTCTTCTCCATATCGGCCTAAAATGAATGGCGCAGTGGAAGCCGCCAATAAGAACATTAAGAAGATTATCGAAGATGACGGTGACTTACAAAGATTGGCATGAGATGTTACCATTTCTCTTCATGGTTATCGCACCACGAACATCAACAGGGCAACCCTTCTCTCTTGTCTACGGTATGGAAGCCGTCTTACCCATCGAGGTTCAGATACCCTCAACCAGAGTCCTCCAAGAGGAAGAGTTAGGCGAAGACGATTGGGTTCAGACTCGGCTTGACCAGATTAATTTGATTGATGAGAAACGACTCGCATCCATCCGCCATGGATGATTTATCGAAACGAATGATCGAGCATTTAACAAGAAGGTCAAGCACCGAGTCTACCAAGTTGGTGATCTAGTAGTCAAGCGCATCATTCTTCCACAAGGTGATCGAGGGCAAATGGACTCCCACTTATGAGGGACCGTTTGTAGTCAAGATATTTTCCGGCGGAGCTATGATACTTAGCACCATGGATGGTGAAGATTTCCCACACCACGTGAACGCATAGTCAAAAATACTACGCATGAAATAGACCCGCTAGGTCGGCGAACCTAGGCAAAAATAAGGGCATCTGGTGAACCAAAGGTTCGGAAAAATTAAGGATATATACAAAACATGTACACCGCAAGTCGAAAACACGAAAAGGCGGCTTGGGCAAAAGGGTATCCGAGATGAAAACCGAAAGGCGGTCTAGGCAAAAGTTAGGGATTTAAGCGCACGACTATGTCTCTTCGGATCACCGCTGGACTACTATCGATTCAAGATTCAAATGGCGAAGATCTACTCACTTTCTCGATGGATGGAGATAGTCGAAATATATAGTACTAGCATAGTTGGAACTTAACGAATTGTTTCCGCATAGCTTTTACCTTTCTTGTGTACAAACTACTTGGCCATCGCCACCTTTCAAATAAGCATAAAATTCTTTCTCTTTACAATTTATGTTGTTGTTATTTGCAATAAGTCCAACGTTTGCTTTGAATGACTATCGCATTTGACAATAAGAATCTAATCACAAACATAAAAGAAAACATACAAAAGTACTTACTGGCTCCGGAATTGGGACGACGACGAAAGTCACCAAGGACACTTCCCCAGAGCGGAATCCAGAGCTGCAATTCCACTCGACTAAGCCATGTTACATCGGTCTCAGCGGTAACACCTCACCCCATCAGGTATTTATCCCGGTATCTCTCGATCTTTTTTTCTTCTATCCGAAGACTTGGTGGATAGTGCATCGGAGGAAACTACATCTTCATTCCCACCAGAGATTACAATCGACTCCTCTTCCCGGTCTCCAAAGAATATCAAATGCTCTCGAGATCGCACCGAATACCCGTGGGCGCCCTAAATTTCCTCGGGGTCTATATATGAGATCTCCAACAACGAGCTTCTCAGTCTCTACCCTCCTCAACAATATCTAGGCCCAAGACTTGGTCAGATAGTGCATCGGAGGAATCCAGGGTATCTTTCTTCTCTTTCAAAAGCAGGGACTTCCACCTACTCAATTCCCCAAGCAGGAGTCAGAAATCCTCAAACGAAGCATCCGCATCTTCTTCAAGATGGATATGTTTTGAAATACCATAACATCTATCATTCATACATTACTCATAAAGTCATAATTCATGCATATGTCATTCTTATACAACATCATGCATCATACTTTAAAAACTAACCAATATTCGTCAAAGTTCCTCTTGTTTTCTCCAAAAGTAATCCTACGCAAACAGTCGAGATTAAGCCCGAATCCACGGAAAACTATCGAAAGATCCTTGGTTGTCGACGACGGTCGAGATTAAGCCCCAACGGAAAACTATCCGAAAGACCACCACGGTTATCCTCCGATAACGCAATGGATCAACACCGATGCACAAGGAAGCTATCCACATTTTTGCCAACTACTATCTCCTCGAGTAATCGGCACGAAGATTTATTCGACCCTTCCTATTATCAAAGACTATAGAGTCTAGCGTCGACTCGGTTGCCTTGGATGGCATCTTAAGCCCATCTCCGACTACTTGTCAACATTTCTCCACTTTCGTATATGGTTAAAAATCAATACAAACCAATAACTTCATTCAAAAATGAGCACGAAGTCTAACGTATGGCTTCTAGATGGCATCTTAAGCCCATCTCCATGCTCCTTCCGAACGTCTCTAGCGGACTCCCCAACATCGATCTTCCGGATGGCATCTTAAGCCCATCTCGTCAATTCTCCTATCAACATTCTCGAGTCTAGCGTCGACTCATCCTTCAAATAAGTATCCAAATGGCATCTGTAAGCCCGTTCCGTCATCCACCAACAACAGTGCAAATTTTGGTGTACTCGGTGTTCAATCATCTTCTACCTCGGTCATGAAAGACAAGCGTGTCAATCTAACCCTCCAGTACAAGAAGATTGAAGGGGGTGTCATACCCCAAAATTTGCCCTCCATCTACTCAAGAGATTTCATACATCTATGCTCAAGGATTCCTCAAGAGTTGATCAGACAAACTCTCTCCTAGACAATCAACCCAAACTAGGGTTTGGTATCTCTCAAGTCAAGATGAATTTCCAACATCTCCAATGGTCTTCATGCCTCCTCATATGCTTCAAAGATTCTCCATGTCAAGTTTCAAGTTTCACAAGTCAAGTTTCCTCAAACAATTGCTCAGATGGTTGAAAATCAGTTGTATTGGACAAAAAGTCAACTGTGGTCAACATACAGTCAAACTTCATAATTTTTGGTCAACATCCTCATTTTGAAGTTACATTCATCATTTGATCAAGGGTTGATCATGATTCATCAAGAAAACTCAAGATTTGCTCAAAAGTCAAACTTTCTAAATTAGGGTTTCTAGGTGAAAAGTCAACTGAACTTTGGCTGATCATAACTTTCTCATGCTTTCTCAGAAATTTCCCCACCAAATCTCATTTTGAAGGAAATTCAATTCTCTACAACTTCATGGCTCACAAGAATGTCCAAAAAATGCTTCATTTGAGAGGTATGGCTCAAAACATTACAGGTCATTTTCAAAGTCAACAAAAAGTCAACTTTTTGATTTGAAGATATATTGAGCATGGTAACTCCAATTGAGATGAGACCAAAAGGGTTGGTTAGAGGACTCTTAGAGCTTTCCAAAAAGTCCAAGAACACTCAAAAATGTGGAAAATTGAGCAAGATACACTATTCGAAGTTGGGCGATTTTGGATTGCACAAAAGGACATTTGGTCAAATTGCAAAATTTTCCAAATGGGCCTATAATCTTTTGATCCAAACTTGTTCATGACAATATTCTTGACCTATAAATGCATGGCCATGGAAATTTTCTATTTTATTGATTTTATTTTGGATTTTAAACCATTTAATTCCAAATTAAATTACATAAAATATGAAAATAAGGTTATTTTTTCAAATAAGTTGGATTTATATCTCTCTTAATGTCCAAGAAAGCCCAATACACTTGCCAATTTCGTGCATGATCACACATTGATGGGAAAATCAAATTTTCTTCAAAATTTGATTTTATTTGGAAAGAATTCAATGCACATTCAATCTCCAATCTTTTTTCCTTGTTTTTTCTCTTCCAAAACCCTCTATAAATATCAAGCATTGCAGCCAGCACAAGAGACGAAACCCTAACCCTAAAAACCACCCAAACTCTTGCAAAATTTTTCAAGAAACTTGAAAAATCGAATTTCAAGCTCCAGCCGTTTTCAGCCCTCAAACACCATCCCATTGTCTTCAGGAGGTAGGTTTGAGTAAGTAAACACTCTTATCACTGATCAAAGCAAGCCGGATCGATGCATACATGATCATACATGTTCAAACTTTTCTGATTTTTGCATTTTACTATCCTGCGTATTTCCATTGATTCTAATGTTTTCATTGTGTTTATAAGACTCTATAGGGTGGATCTGGGCAATCGTTCATGAGTTTGAACGTCGGAATCATCTAATGCCATTGTTAGGGTTAGAAAACTGTTGAGTTTAGAACCGGGCTCGGGCAAGCGTTTTTAGCTGAAACTAATACCACCATCGTGTTCGCCATGGCCGATTTAGGGGAATAGGGTCCTTCGTTTTTGTTTATTGCTCGTATTTTGCAGGATCCCAGAATCTCCTTGCCGGAGAAGACGACCGGAGCTAGGGCTCCGGCGTCGTGGACTGTTTGACTCAGGCGAGAGCATGCGTGGCGTTTCTGTGCAACGTGATTCGTCCATTCATAAGTTGACTGGGTCCACACGGCTGACTGGGTTTGAATCTGAATCCAGGACACGCGTACGTTTATAAACGTTTGATTCCAAATTCCAAACACAAAGTGCACTGTGGCGTAGTGGTAAAGGCGTTAGTTTGCAAAGATACTCTTCCAGGTCCTCAGTTCGAACCATGTCAGGACCAGATTTGTTTTCCTTTTACAAACTTTCATATTTTCTAACTATTTTCCTATTTTCTTTTATTTTAATATTTGCATCCTATTTTAATTTCTCTTCACATTTTTATTCTGCATTAAAAAATTATCAAAAATTAATTTTCTTTTTACATTTATATTCTGAAAATCTTTATTTAATTTAATAAATTAAAAAAACATATTTTTGCATGCATATTTATTTTTATTTATAATTTTGCATTTAAATCACTTTTAATTCATTTTTAATTACTAAAATGCATCTAAAAAATCTCAAAAAATTATTTTAGTTTATTTATCTTATTTCCAGCATATAATAATTTTTCCATATTAAAAATTTGCATTTTTTCTAACATTTTCTCTTATCTTGATTTCATCATATTTTCCCGATTTTCTTATTCTTTCACAGGTTGCTCCGATTCGGACTTTTTCTTTTATCGTTTTATTTTTCCAATTATGTAACTGTATATGGGATGTAATAGTTTAATTTAGGATTTTACTTTCCGCATTTTAAATTATGTATCTGCCCCAAAGCCTTGTAATAGCGTAGGATTTACCTTTCCGCACTTTACATTTCCGCACTTTACGTTCTGCATTTTACTTTCTGCACCCTATAAATTGCTAGTAATTAGGCGTGTATGGCAAGACTAAAATTGAACATAGCCCACTAATTTTCAAGATAACATATTCTGAATTCAACACACTTCTTTCACACACGCACCCCTTAGGGTAATTCTCTCTCGATGCCTTTCGATTCAAAATGGTCATGTCCCTCGAACGTAGAGGTATTCTAGCACCGTTGCCTTCCAAACAAATCATCATAGTCCCCTCGAACGTAGAGGTATTCTAGCACCGTTGCCTTCCACGATGTCGCCTCCGAATACATGATCTTGACCCTCGATTGTCGCCTACGAAAAATGATGATAGTCCCTTTGAATGTGCTAGGATACTTCCTACAAGTTGCCTTCTATGACCATCCGATGTCCCTTCGAATGTCCCGCTTACATCCAACGAATGGAGCTACCTACTAACTAATGTTACGGCTAGCGCTATTCTAAAGGAACGTAGAAGTACAAAAAACGACCAATTCTGAGTGGGTAAATAAGTCTTTTAGTTGCTCGCTCTACCAAATGCTTTTCACACCACACACTTTTTTCAAAGTTCAAATTCTTTTCAAAACAAAACATTTCCGAACACTTTGTATACATTCCTACATGAATCATTACAAAGTCAAAGCGAAATGCCTTTTTCAAAACATATTTGTCAAACACACAGAAAGCAATTTTAAAAAAGTGATCTAGAGCAACTAAGAGCCCGTAGATAACTACGGATGGAAAGGGGTGCTAATACCTTCCCTTTTCATAACCATTCTCCCCGAACTCAGAATCTAACGAAGGTCTTTTTCTGTTACTTTTACCTTCCCTTAATTGGATAAAAATAAAAGTCGGTGGCGACTCTTGCTATCCGCACATTTGGATACAAAAATCCTACAAAGTCAGTTCACCGTATTACAGATATGTACAAGGAAATAGTTATGTACATAAAAAGAATTTGGGACTTACACCGTGAGGGAGGCCCATGATCGATTAAGAAATTCGAGGAAAAACGGGTTCGATTTTAACTTCAAATCGAGTCGATCATGGAAAAAAGATGTGTAAGTTTGATGAAATGTTTTGAAAAGCTCTTGAAAGTGTTTTTGAAAGATGAAATATATCCACAAGAAGTTTGAAAAAGTTTCGAGTTTCGAAAGTTTAAAGGAAACATCTTGGAAAAGTACTTGAAAAGTACTTAAAACGTCTCGTTTTCGGCTTAATGAAAATATAATCAAAAGAGAATATTTTTAGATATTTTTTACATATTCCTAAAATAGACATGTTAAATGACACGTGTGCAAAAATGAAGAGTTTTCATTGGGTTTTGAAAGTGTTAAAGTTTGAAAAAAAATGTGAAGAGAAAAGCAAAAAAAATTGACAAAATGGTCCCAAGGGGATTCGACCCCGGGACCATTGGGCAAGGCAAGGCAAGAGACTTAAGAGTGAGCTGGCAACCGCTGGGGCGGCAATACATTCGTTTATATAACTTAGTTCATTTAATTATATTATAAAACAAATATTTGAATTTCTGGAAAACAAGAAAAACGCGCGCAGTGTTCTTCATCTTCATCCAATCTTCATTCAATCATAGATTCTTTGTTTCTCAATGAAATTGAAAACTATAAACATCAAACTTGCTCGAAATTTAACCAGGAACATGATGATGGTGATTAATTTCATTTATTTTCAGTTTTAGATGATTAAATTTCCCAGAAACACGAAGAACCCTAATTCCTAAAAATCAATATGAAATCGTGTATGGCTATGGAATTAATCAATTGATTGAGGGTTATCAATCAGTGAAGGTGCAGAAACAAAACGGCCAAGCCATTTTTGAACTGGAAGTTAGAAATTATGAAGTTCAAAGTTCGAGTTCTTACCTCTTGAAGCTGGACTTTGATTCTTCGAAGGAGGTGTTACAGAGTTGATTTGATGATTGCTATAGCACCAGTGGACCTCATGGAACGTGTGGAAGTGCTATGCTTGCATTGAAATAACCTGGATCATTCTGACCAAGTCCAACTGCAGTTCCTTGGCATAAGTTTCGAATTCGAGTTTGGAGAGGTTACAGTTTAAGGAAGATGATTTGTATCACTTATATGAAGCATGTGGATGATGTTCAAATGATAAAATCAAGATTAGCTCGAGCCAATTATCAGTTTGAATGTTAAGGCAGTTTTTTGCAAGTTTGGAAATTTAAACAATGATTCTGATTTTTAGTTGTTCTTAAGTTGATTTTAAGCTTCAAACAAGTTGTATTTGATGTTTAAGATATGTTAGACACCAAGTTTCTCATAGTGTTTCACAAGATTTGAAAAATACAAAATTCTCACTTTTGAACCATAAAACTTGAAATTCAAGAAAGAAGAGAGAAAGCTTGATCTTGCATTGCTTTGGTGTGGTTTCAATTTGAAAACATGACCTCTATTTATAGGTCAAGAAATCTGAATGGCAAGTGAAGAAGATTGGCTTGAACTTGGGCAACTTGCCTTCAAGGGCAAGAAAGTCATCTTTGCCATAAATGCAAAAGGAATATTCTTTTAACCATGGTTAAAAACTCAACTTGATCTTATCTCCATCATAATTACTTCTCATCTGATTTTTATCAGCTCTAGCCTATCTCAACTTGGTGACAAGGCTTCTAGAAGGAGAAAACTCAAAAATGACTTGTAATTTTTGAAGCATAAACTTGAAATCCATGGCTTTTGGAGCTTTATGTTTCAAAATCAAAAGTGTAGCTAGACAAAATGGTTTTGCAAGTTCTTAGACATTTTGGAAAGCTTTTAACAAGGGCTACAACTTTCATGTTTTGAGTTTTTTCTAATTCCAAATGGAACTATGTGAAAAATTGCCATCAAAGTAGGAAAAAACATGAAATTTCTAACACTTAAAATTTTTCTAAGTGTTGAAAATTTTGACTTTTTGTTGACTTTTCCAAATTTCTTGATTTTTTATGATCATGATGGATCATTTGAAGTATTTTGATGATTGAAAAATTTTTATCTTGAAAAAGTTGACCAAAAGTCAAAGTTTGACTTTTTAGTGCAGATGAAATTTCATCAGATGATCCAGAAATTGACTGATGAAAAATGTGAACTTTTGTGATGTTTTGAATCAAGAAATTAGGTCAAGATGTTGAATTGAAGATATGAAGATCAATCTCCAAGAAAAAAAGTCATTCATTGATCAAAAAATCAGTAATTCCTTATCCTCGATGAAAACCCTAATTGGTCGATTCTTAATATATCATGAGAAAAAGTTGGAGATCTGAAGATCAATTGTTGATGATTTGATTAAGATAGATCAATTGAGGTGAGTAGAAACTCAAACCCTAATTGATTACCTCTTGAACAGATGAAAAATTGATGAAACCCTGATTTTGACTTGTAGAAGCCACACCCGATTTATTCTGTTCGGAACTGTTAGTGATGCAGTAATGCAAATGTAAGGTGGTATATTAGGTCAAAAATTGGGGTATGACACTTAGGTACAAATGAGAATGATGAATTTTTTTTGACCTCCTCTGTTTTAAACAAAGATATTTGCATGGATATTGAGACTTTTGGAAAAAGTTTAAGGGTTCCGTATGAAGGATTGGTTCTGGTTCCAGGTTGTATTCCAGATGAATGGGAATCTTACAGTAAGATTGAAGTCTTTCTGAATTTTTGTCGAGAATCTCAGCGGGCTAGTGTTAGGCAACAAATCGCCTCTAAGTTACATATGTTTGGATCCAACTTATCGGTTAGTGATAGGATGCTCCACTATATTATAGCTTATGTGTTGCTTCCTAAGAATTCCAACAACTCCCGTATCAATGAGTTTGAGCTTCAAGTTCTATATGCTTTGAACCAAGGGATTCCTATAAATTGGGCCCTCACTATGCTGCATCACATGAATCATCTTGTTCACTTAAATGGTGGTCTCCCATATGCTAGACCAATTTCAAGAATCATTGAGCGAACAGGTATTTCTTTGCAGAGAGAACCCAAGATAGAGATGACCGAGAAAGACTCTGAAATAAATGTTAAGATTGCCCTCAAGAATACTAGTATTATTGTGGACCTCGAAGGAAGATTTAATTATAAAGAAGATCTTGCTGTAAATGCTCCTCCTCCGATTCTCGAACGTGGCTATACATTGGAACTTTTGTTCAACAAAATGTGTTCCATAGAAACCACAATTGCCAACAACCATAGGGAAAACCAGTTTGAGCATGCACTCCTTCGACGCCAAATGCGAGACCTCATAAAAGCTCAAAGAAACCAAACTATGGCCAATGATGAGGAAGATGATGATGAAGTTGGAGAAGGAGATGATCAAGAGGGAAATGAGAATGAAGAAGAGAATGATAATTTGGATGAATAAATTATGTTTTTCACTTATGTTTTATGTTTCTTTAGATGTTAATTTTTCTTTGTTTTTAGACAATGTGTCCCTTATGCTTGTTAAGTTTTAGACTTGTTCTATTTGTTATAATTTTTGTCATGTGTTTATACATCATCACCTTATGTTAAGTTAATGTGTCCATTGTGTGTTCTTTCTATTTATTAACTTGCATATCACTTCTTTATATTTCAATCCTTTATTGTTTTCCCCATTCCTTTTTGCTAATGACAAAGGGGGAGAAGATATGTGTATACATGTGTTTCTCTAAAAACAAATTGTAGCAAACATGAATTTTCAATTTTTCAAGTGGTCTCCAATTCATAAATCAAGGGGGAGTTTTGATTTAGGGGGAGTCTCAATATAACTTCAAAAGCTTCAATTGTTGGAGAAAACAAATGATTCTTACATTCAAACAAAAGGTTGTCATCATCAATAAGGGGGAGAATGTGAAGTCAAGATGCATTATCAAGCTTGCCTCCTAGTGTTTTGATGAAGACAATAAACAATGAAGACTTTGATGGCAAAAATTAATGGATCAATTTTATCATAATCAAGTCTTAAAGAATCAAAAGAAAAATGTCAAAGGTTATGCATTCAATCTCATTATATGCATTCAAGTGTTCACAAAATAATACATGCGTCCATAAAAATTGTTAAAAATATTATACATTTCAAAGTTAAGATAGAACACTTTTGAAAAATAAATTTTGAGAAAAAATGTGCTGGAAACCGGTTCCTCCATATGGGAACCCGGTTACCCAAATCCTGAAAAAAGATGCCCCTGGAAATTTGTATGGGGAACCCGGGTTCTCCCAACCGGGAACCGGTTCCCCTGTGTAAAAATTCAAATTTTTTAAACGTTGGTTCAGCAGGAACCGGGTTCTCCCATGAGGGAACCGGTTTCCCACGAACCAGTTTGAAAAATAGTTTTATATTTTGGGCAGATTTTTCATGGGTTCTTTGTATTGAAGCATGGCAACTTTTCATGAAGTAATACACTTTTGTAAAGGTGTCTTACAACATATAAATTCTGAAAATTTTCAAAATTAATTCACCTTCTTCAATTACAATTTTCTACATTCAAAAACTTCAAAATTTCAAATACTCTCAAGTGTTCTACTTCTAAAATTTTGTGAAATTTTCCATACATATTTTTCATTGAAAAATTATTCTAAGTTTCATATTTTCATTGTGAACACTTGCATTCATTATTCAGAATTGTTTGCTTGAAGAAGAAGATCAATCCAAGATTGATATAGTGTACTAAAAACTTCAAAATCTCTTGTATAAAATCAAACATATTTGTTGTATTCTTGTTGTCCAGGATTGTTGGAAACAAGTTGTGCATTGAAGAGGATTGTTCTTCTTGCACATAGTATTGTTAGACCTTAAAGGTTTTAAGAACCTTTGGTCTCCCTATAGGTTAGATAGTAGGCCTCACAATTGGTGTGAATAGGTTGTACAATAATTCTAACTATAGTGAAATCTCTTGCATGTTGTAAGGGGACTGGAGTACTCTCGATCTGTGAGGGGAACCAGTATATATCCTTGTGTCCTTTACCTTTCCGCTTTTATTGCTTTCATCACACCATAACCAAAAGGAAAGAAACACTTATAAAAACTTCATATACCAAACCAGAAAAATTAGTACAAGTATTCATATCTAACCGATAATTTTTTAAACACCTAATTCACCCCCCTCTTAGGCGCACCTGATACTTACAGGACTTCCTCCTTTTCCCGCGCTTGTGTGACATTTGTTTGTTTGTATTGCATTGTTTGTGTGCTTCTGCTAAAGCACTTTTTTGCTTCATCCCCTTTTGTCGTCTTCGATTCTACATTAGGTAGTGATTTGAGATAGACATAGACTTAGGTTGTAAACCTTTTCCATTCCCTTTTTTCATCTTCGATTCTACTTTAGGTAGCGATTCGAGATAGACATAGATTTAGGTTGTAAACTTTTGCCATGTTCCCTTAGGATTCTCTCGAATTTATGTTAGGTTCCGATTTGAGTTAGACTTTAGGTTATAATCCATGCATGATAACATTAGGGATAGAGTTAGATAGTTTCCCTTGATTGTTTTCTAGTTTCTTTTTGCATCCCTGCATGTAATAAAATTAACACTTGTTTTCTTTTTCCTTTGCAAATTAAAACATTTAATAGCGGTTCAAACTCCTTTTTCAAGGTAAAAGCAACCAACCCATATAAATCATTTTTACCTACACGTTTTCTTTTTTGTGTTTAAAATTTTTTTTCATAAGTAAAAAACACAAAACCCACCAAAACATATAAGCCGATCTACGGCGTTCTGACTTTCCCATTGCACGAGGGAATACGTAGGCATCTTGTCACGGGGCTCGATCGAGAAAACTTTGTAAATACTTCCTTTTTTTCCCCGTGTTTTCTTTATTTTCTTTTCTTTCACATGAATTCTCTTTTAGCATACAGATGTAGAAATTAAGCATTAAATAGATTTAAACACACCCATTAGACAGAAAATAGAAGTGGATATCGTAGAGTACTATGAACTTGTGGGGTGCTAATACCTTCCCTACGCGTAATAGACTCCCTTACCCTATCTCTCAGTCGTAAGACTGTGTCTTATCCCTTTTAGGTTTTCACGATGCGTTTACCTTTCTCCTTTTGCGAGATAAAAAACGTTCGATGGTGACTTCATTGATATAGTTATCAGATGATGTTCAGCCGATTGTTTCAGATAGTGACTTCAATGGGGATCGTACAAACCTCTTGATGGTCCGATCAGGAGTCAATCCTAGCTTTTATTTTCATGTCTATTGGGTGTTTATTTATTTATTTGTTTATTTATTTACTCGCTTTATCACAACATCCTATGTATGTTTGCATTGCATTCTATGTGGCATATTTACTGCTTTCATATACTGGTTGGATTGTTGTGTTGTGCTCTATTTCTTTGGTGGGTGGTAGTTACATATAAGACACATAGGAATAGAGTGGAACATGTTACATACCGGATGTAGATCTTGTAGTCTGGCATGTCGTCCATGCTTCAGGAGAGGTTCAATCAGGGGGCTATTGTAATACGGTGGAAGAACTGACTTTGGTATTTGTTTTGCTTTTGATCGCAAATGTTGCGGATAGCAAGAGTCGCCACCGACTTTTATTTTATCCAATTAAGGGAAGGTGAAAAGAACAGAAAAGACCTTCGTTAGATTCTGAGTAAGGGAGAAGGTTATGAAAAGGGAAGGTATTAGCACCCTTTCCATCCGTAGTTATCTACGGGCTCTTAGTTGCTTTAGCTCATCTTTAAAATTTTCTTTCTGTGTGTGTATTTTGAAAAGTTTTTGAAAAGGCATTTCGCTTTGACTTCGTAATGATTCACGCTGGAATGTATATGAAGTGTTTGGAAATGTTTCGTTTTTTTGAAAAGTGTTTTAACTTTGTAAAAAGTGTGAGGTGTAAAAGATATTTTGGTAGAGAAAGCAACTAAAAGTCTTATTACCTACTCAGAACGGTTGCTTTCGTGTTATTTTACTTTCCTTTAGAATAGCGTTATCCATACCATTAGTTGGCAGGTAACCCTATTCGTTTGATGTAAAGGGACATTCGAAGGGACATCGGATGGGCATAGAAGGCAACTTGTAGGAGTATCCTAGCACATTCGAAGGGACGATCATCACTTTTCGTAGGCAACAATCGAGGGACGAGATCATGTATTCGTAGGTAACATCGAGGGACTATGATCTTTGTATCGAAGGGACTATAATGATATGTTTGTAGGCAACGGTGCTAGGATACCTCTACGTTCGAGGGACTTGACCATTTATTCGAAAGGCAATGGGAGAGAATACTCTAGGGGGTGCATGTGTGAAGAGAGTGTGTTGAGTTTAGATAACTTATCTTGCAATTAGAAGTGATCTATGTTGTTTTTATCTTGCCATACACGCCTAGTTACTAGCAGTTTATATGGGTGCAGAAAGTAAATTGCGCAAAGTAAAGTGCATAAAGTAAATCCTACGCTATTACATGGCTTTGGGGCAGATACATAATATAGCAGTGCGGAAAGTAAATCCTAATTAAGCTATTACATCCCATGAGAAGTTACATAATATTGGAAAAAAGAAATGCGAGAAAATTAATCCTAACTATTACAACCTGGAAACAAATACATAATAATCGGAAAAGAAAAGAAATTCGCGAAGAAAATATGTTAGTAAAAAAAGATTTTTGTGTTAGGAAAAAGTTTTTAGGTTAGTAATCCTAATTAGATGATGAAACAAATTTTTGGGAATTTTCTGGATTGGTTTTAGTAAGGAAAATAATTAAAAGTCAATTTTATGGTTAATTAACAATTAATTAAAATATGCATGCAAAAATATTAATTTTTATGTCAAAAATTAAATAAGCATTTTTCTGTCCTGAAAATATTTTTTGGTGATTTTTTAATGCATTAGAAAATTATTTGAAAAGAAATTAAATTAAAAGGAAAAATATGAAAATAAATAAGAAAAAGGTTAGTTTTGCAAAGTGTAAAAAAAATATGTTGAGGAGCCAAGGTTCGAACCCAGGTCCTCTGGGTTATACGCGCGCTGCTTACCACTAGACCAACCCGCATTTGGTGTTAGTGACATGGAATAAAAACATTTTAAGGGAATTAGTTTTCTGAAAAACAAAACCACGCCAAAGCTTCATCGTCTTCCTCATTTGAATTTTTTTCCACTAGCTTTTACCTACAGTTTTCGTCCGTAGCAACAACCTATAGTGACGGCTTCGTTCGTCACTAAAACACCTGCATATTTCCAAAATCACATACAAGCAATATGAATTCATGGTGAATACATGGATCGATTCGGTTTGGCCTCCTGAGTGTGATAGTACCACTGGTTTTGGCTAATTTTGCCTAAAACGCAAAGCCCTAATTCGGACCTTCAAAACCTAACAATGGCAAGTCATGATTCCTGTACTCAAAACACAATTAAATAATGCAGAAAGCTTCGAAACTTCATTCTAAACACTAACAAACAATCAAAACATGTGAAATATGCGTAAAAATCAGAAATCAATTTTGAAAGTTTTGGAGCAAACCGTGATCGTGATTTCACGTTTCTGGGTGTTTGGCTGGCTTGTGAATATCTGGGATTGATTAGGGAACCTCCAGGAACGTGTTGAAATGCTTGAAATCCCTTGAATTGGACGGAAAACCTGGCTACTAGTTGCTTGCTACACACGGATTTTTTTAAGTTGGGTAGGATTTTTGGAGGCAAGAGTTTTGTCCTTTGTGCTTGTGGATGCAACATGTACTTATAGTACAGTGAATTAGGTCAAGAATCATGAAGAAATTATATGCCAATCAATGAGAAAATATTTGATTTAGAATGAAACCAAATATTGCCTTTTTTGATCAAATCTCATTCAATTCCTTTGCCAATCAATGCAATTTCGAAATTGCCAGCTTGTATGGCTTGCTTGGATCTCAAGAATGAGAGAAAAATTCACCTTGCAATTAATTTTTATTTTCTATCTTTTATTTTAATTAAATTGGCTTTTAAATGATAAAAAAATCAAAATAAATAGAATATAAAAAGATAAATTCGTGGCCTTGGGCTTGGAGGTTCCAATTCAGCTAAGGAACATGTTTGAATTAAGAAAAGTTAGGCCCATTTGCAAAAAATTTGGTTTTGTCAAGTATTTCTCTTTGTGCACCTCCTCAAAAATGCTCAACTTGTGCAAGGTGTATGTTGCTCAATTTTTAACATTTTTGGGTGTTCTTGGACTTTTTAGAAAGCTCAAGATATCCTCTAAACAGCCTCTTTGGTTTCATATTCATTGGAGTTTCCATGCTCATGACCACTTCTTTACAAAAAGTTGACTTTTTGTTGACTTTAAAAAGGACCTGTAACGTTTTGATCCATAACTTCCAAATGAAGCATTTTCTGCCCAAGCTTGTGAGACATGAAGTTGTAGAGAATTGAATTATCTTCAAAATGAGCAATGGTGGAAAAATTTATGATAAATTATATGAAAGTTATGCCTGGTCAAATTTTTGTTGACTTTTGTCTGAGAAAGCCCAATTTGGAAACTTTGACTTTTGATCAATTCTTGACTTTTCTTGATGAATCATGATCAACCCTTGATCAAATGATGAATATCATTTCAAAATATTGGTGTTGACCAAAAATTATGAAGTTTGGCTGTATGTTGACCACGGTTGACTTTTTGTCCAATACAACTAATGTTCAACCATCTGAGCAATTGTCTGAGGAAACTTGACTTGTAAGGCTTGAAACTTGACATGGAGATTCTTTGAAGCACATGGTGAGGCATGATGACCATCGGAAATGTTGGAGACCCACCTTGATTTGAGAATGGACAAAATCCTAGTTTGCGTTAACTACTTAGGAGAGGGTTTGTCTGGTCAACCCTTGTGAAATCCTTGAGTATGGATTTGTGAAATATCTTGAGAAGTAAGAGGGAAAATTTTGGGGTATGACAGTTGCACCTATTAAATCTTCTTATACTAGAAGAGATAGATTGGCATGCTTGCCTTCCGTGACCTGAAGGTAGAAGATGATTGAACACTCAAGTACACCTGAAAATTTTCACTCGCTGTTGGTTGCTGGTGCGCTGGAATGGGCTTACAAATGCCATTTCGCGAAGTTGTTGCAGGAGAGTGAGTCGTATACTAGACTCGCGAACGTCGTTTGAATAGAATAAACATCGGAGATGGGCTTAAGATGTCATCAGGAGAGAATGATGCTAGGGAATGAGCCGTACGTTAGACTCTGTAGGTATTCTTGAAAATAAGAAGAAAGTACAGAGATGGGCTTAAGATGCCATCCGGAGAGAATGATGTTGAGTCGTACATTAGGCTTTAATGCTCGTCTTTGAATGAAGTTATTGGTTTGTATTGGTTTTTTTTAACCAAATATGCAGCATTCTGAAGGTAGAGAGTTGTCGACAAATAGTCGGAGACGGGCTTAAAGATGCCATCCTGGGCAACTGAGTCGTACGCCAGACTCTGTAGTCGCTGATTATAATAAGAGAGAGTCAGAATAAACCTTCATCATGGCTATTCCGAGGTAGATATTTGGCAGAACATGGATAGCTTTCCCGTCTTGCTTCGGGTGTTGATCCAATGCCTGTTGCCGGAAGACAACTCGTATGGTCTTTCAGATTGGGCTCCCCGTCTTGTTTCGGGTATTAATCTTTGACCTGTTGTCGGAAGATAATTAGATTGGGTTCCCCGTCTTCTTTCGGGTATTAACCTTTGACCTGTTGTCGGAAGATAATTAGATTGGGTTCCCCGTCTTCTTTCGGGTATTAACCTTTGACCTTCCGTTTGGAAAAGATTTGTATGGTCTTTCAGATTTGGTTTCCCGTCTTGTTTCGGGTATTAATCCTTAACCTTCCGTTTGGAACATATCTTTTACCTCCTGGAGAAAATAAAGACTTTGACAAGATATAGTTAGTCTTATGCAGATTATGATGCATGCGAGCATATGAAAATGTACATGAATGATACATTCACATGTCATGATTTTTTTATGAATAATGTATGAATATAGATGTTGTAGTATTTCAAGACATATCCATCTTGAAGATGAGTACGTCCTACCGAGGATTCCTGACTTCTGCTTGGGAATGAAGTTGCTGAAAACCCTGACTTGGAGGAGAAAGGGATGTCTTTGATTCCTCCGATGCACTATCTGACCAAGTTTCGAGCCTAGATATTAATGCTATTAGGAATAATAAAAGCTGGGAGATACTCCGCTGGGGATATCTAATTATTGTTTGGAGTCGAGGCTCGAAGTTCCTTTGAGGTGATGGATCTGAAGTTTGTTGAAACCTCTGGCTGGGGAATAAGAGGGATGTAAGTTCCTCCGATGCACTTTCTGACAAAGTTTCAAGTCTGGATACTGCTGCTGTCGGGGAATGATAATCATCCGGAGACATTCAGGATAAATATCTCTATAGAGATGAATCATATCTCGGAGACTGATGTAACAAGGTGAAGCTGATTAAGACCACTGCTCGGAGACTAATGTGATGAAGCTTGAAGTGTTGGAACACTAACGGGAGGAGCTTAGTACTTCGTCGGAGAAGGTTTGATGGCTTTGTGGGGATTGTATTCTTGTGAAAGTAACCTGCGGGGAATGCATTGGTGACTTTAGTCGTCATCTCAATTCCTAGGATCTGTAGTAATTACTTTTGTTCGTTCGCTTTTCGTATGTTTGTGAATAGATGTTTATTGTCAAATGCATATAATCATTCAAAGCAATCATTGGACTTTATGCAAAAAACAACAATAATGAACACTGTAAAAGAAAGAATTTGCATTAATTTTGAAAGGTGGCGTATGGCCAAGCAGTTTGTATACAATGAAAGTAAAAAGCTATGCAGAAATAATCTCGTCGAGTTTCAACTATGCTAGTGCTCATATATTTCGATTATCTCATCTCCTTGCTGTTAGTAGAAAGTGAGTGAATCGATTTTCGCCATTTGAATCTTGAATGCTGTAAGTAGGTGATCTAGACGAGACATAGTCGTACGATTAAATCCCTAACTTTTGCCTAGACCGCCCTTTCGGGTTTTCAGTCTACCAAGATACCCTTTTTGTCCCAAGCCGCCTTTACAGGTTTTCGACTTGCCGGGTGTACATGTTTTATATATATCCTTAACTTTTGACAGAACCTCTTTGGTTCTCCAGGATGCCCTTATTTTTGCCTCGGCCGGTCGACCTAGCGGGTTTCATTTATGCGTAGTATTTTTTGACTTTGTCTGCATTCACAAGGTGTGGGAAGTCTTCTCCATCCATGGTGCTAAGTATCATAGCTCCGCCTAAAAACACTATTTTGACTACAAATGGTCCCTCATAGGTGGGAGTCCATTTGCCCCTGGGATCACCTTGTGGAAGGATGATGCGTTTGACTACTAGATCACCGACCTTGTAGACTCGGTGCTTGACTTTCTTATTGAACGCTATGATCATTCGTTTCTGATAGATCTATCCATGGCAGATGGATGCGAGTCATTTTTCGTCAATCAAGTTGATCTGATTGAGGCGAGTCTAGATCCAACCGTCTTCGCCTAGCTCTGCGTCCTGGAGGACTCTGGTTGAGGGTACCTGAACCTCGATTGGTAGGACTGCTTCCATACCGTATACAAGAGAGAAGGGGGTTGCCCCTGTGGATGTTCGTACTGCAGTGCGATAACCATGGAGAGCAAATGGCAATATCTCATGCCAATCCTTGTAAGTCACTGTCATCTTCTGTATGATCTTCTTGATATTCTTGTTGGCCGCTTCCACTACTCTGTTCATTTTAGGACGATATGGAGAAGAGTTGTGATGCTTGATCTTGAACTGCGTGCAGAGTTCTGTGATCATTTTTTTGTTGAGATTGGTACCATTATCTGTGATAATCCTTTCGGGAGTGCCGTACCGACAGATAAGATTATGCTTGATGAATCGAGCCACAACATTCTTGGTAACAAATGCGAACGAGGCTGCTTCTACCCATTTGATAAAATAGTCAATTGCCACAAGGATGAAACAATGTCCGTTGGAAGCAGTGGGCTTGATTTCTCTGATCATGTCAATGCCCCACATTGCAAAAGGCCAAGGAGCGGTCAGAACATTCAATGGTACTGGAGGTACATGCACTTTGTATGCGTATATCTGGCATTTGTGACAAGACCGAGCATAGCGGTGACAATCAGCTTCCATGGTGGACCAATAGTAACCTGTTCTCAAAATTTTCTTAGCCATCGTATGTCCACTGGAGTGGGTACCGAATGTGCCTTTGGGTAATTCTTCCATGATGCATTCTGTAGTTTTCTTGTCTACACAGCGGAGTAAGCACAAGTCATGATTGCGCTTGTATAAGATGTCGTTGCTAAGAAAGAATTTGGAAGCGAATCTTCTCAAGAACTTCTTATCCTTGACAGATGCCCCTGTAGGATATTCTTGAGGCTCGAGATACCTCTTCACTTCGTATAACCAAGGTTTTGATCCATACCTTCCAGATGAAGCATTTTTTGAACATTCTTGTGAGACATGAAGTTGTAGAGAATTGAAGTTTCCATGCTCATGAGGGTTGGTGGAAAAATTTCTGAGAAATTATGAAGAAGTTATGCTCAGTCAAAGTTCAGTTGACTTTTCACTGAAAAACCATAATTTAGAAAGTTTGACTTTTGTGCAAATCTTGAGTTTTCTTGATGAATCATGATCAACCCTTGATCAAATGATGAATGTGACTTCAAAATGAGGATGTTGACCAAAAATCATGAAGTTTGACTGTATGTTGACCACAGTTGACTTTTTGTCTAATACAACTGATTTTCAACCATCTGAGCAATTGTCTGAGGAAATTTGACTTGTGAGGCTTGAAACATGACATGGAGATTCTTTAAAGCATATGAGGAGGCATGATGACCATTGGAGATGTTGAAAATCCATCTGGATCTGAGAATTACCAAACCCTAGTTTGGGTTGATTGTCTAGGAGAGGGTTTGTCTGATCAACCCTTGAGGAATCCTTGAGTATGGATGTATAAAATGTCTTGAGAAGTGGGAGGGAAAATTTTGGGGTATTACACATCCCATGAGAAGTTACATAATATTGGAAAAAAGAAATGCGAGAAAATTAATCCTAACTATTACAACCTGGAAACAGATACATAATAATCGGAAAAGAAAAGAAATTCGCATAAGAGAAAATATGTTAGTAAAAAAATATTTTTGAGTTAGGAAAACGTTTTTAGGTTAGTAATCCTAATTATATGATGAAACAATTTTTTGGGAATTTTCTGGATTGGTTTTAGTAAGGAAAATAATTAAAAGTCAATTTTATGGTTAATTAACAATTAATTAAAATATGCATGCAAAAATATTAATTTTTATGTCAAAAATTAAATAAGCATTTTTATGTCCTAAATGCAAAAAGAAAATATTTTTTGGTGATTTTTTAATGCATTAGAAAATTATTTGAAAAGAAATTAAATTAAAAGGAAAAATATGAAAATAAATAAGAAAAAGGTTAGTTTTGCAAAGTGTAAAAAAAATATGTTGAGGACCAACCTGCATTTGGTGTTAGTGACATGGAATAAAAACATTTTAAGGGAATTAGTTTTCTGAAAAACAAAACTGCGCCAAAGCTTCATCGTCTTCCTCATTTGAATTTTTTTCCACAGGCTTACCTACGGTTATCGTCCGTAGCAACAACCTATAGCGACGGCTTCGTTCGTCACTAAAACACCTGCATATTTCCAAAATCACATACAAGCAATATAAATTCATGGTGAATACATGGATCGATTCAGTTTGGCCTCCTGAGTGTGACGGTACCACTGGTTTTGGCTTATTTTGCCTAAAACGCAAAGCCCTAATTCGGACCTTCAAAACCTAACAATGACAAGTCATGATTCCTGTACTCAAAACACAATTAACCAATGCAGAAAACTTTGAAACTTCATTCTAAACACAAACAAACAATCAAAACATGTTAAATATGCATACAAATCAGAAATCAATTTTGAAAGTTTTGCAGCAAACCGTGATCATGATTTCACATTTCTGGGTGTTTGGCTGGCTTGTGAATATCTAGGATTAATCAGGGAACCTCCAGGAACGTGTTGGAATGCTTGAAAACCCTTGAATTGGACAGAATACCTGGCTACTAGTTGCTTGCTACACAGATATTTTTTGAAGTTGGGTAGGGTTCTTGGAGGCAAGAATTTCGTCCTTTGTGCTTGTGGATGCAACATGTACTTATAGTAGAGTGAATTCGGTCAAGAATCATGAAGAAATTATATGCCAATCAATGAGAAAATATTTGATTTGGAATGAAACCAAATTTTGCCTTTTTTGATCAAATCTCATTCAATTCCTTTGCCAATCAATGCAATTTCGAAATTGACAGCTTGTATGGCTTGCTTGGATCTCAAGAATGAGAGAAAAATCCACCTTGCAATTAATTTTGATTTTCTATCTTTTATTTTAATTAAATTGGCTTTTAAATGATTAAAAATCCAAAATAAATAGAAAATAAAAGATAAATTCGTGGCCTTGGGCTTGGAGGTTCCAATTCAGCTAAGGAACATGTTTGAATCAAGAAAAGTTAGGCCCATTTGCAAAAAATTTGGTTTTGTCAAGTATTTCTTTTTGTGCACCTCCTCAAAAATGCTCAACTTGTGCAAGGTGTATCTCGCTCAATTTTTAACATTTTTAGGTGTTCTTGGACTTTGTAGAAAGCTCAAGATGTCCTCTAAACAGCATCTTTAGTTTCATCTTCATTGGAGTTTCCATGCTCATGAACACTTCTTTACAAGAAGTTGACTTTTTGTTGACTTTGAAAAGGACCTGTAATGTTTTGATCCATAACTTCCTAATGAAGCATTTTCTGCCCAAGCTTGTGAGACATGAAGTTGTAGATAATTGAATTCTCTTCAAAATGAGCTGTGGTGGCAAAATTTTTGATAAAGTATGTGAAAGTTATGCGTGGTCAAAGTTCTGTTGACTTTTGTCTAAGAAAGCCCAATTTGGAAACTTTGACTTTTGATCAATTCTTAACTTTGACTTTTGAAACTTGACATGTAGATTCTTTGAAGCACATGGTGAGGCATCATGACCATTGGAAATGTTGGAGACCCACCTTGATTTGAGAATGGCCAAAACCCTAGTTTGGGTTAACTGCTTAGGAGAGGGTTTGTCTGGTCAACCCTTGTGAAATTCTTGAGTATGGATATGTGAAATGTCTTGAGAAGTAAGAGGGAAAATTTTGGGGTATGACAACTATCATCTTCATGTAGGTGTTATGATGGTAGTTTCTCTAGGAGAACTAGATCCTGGAGTTACCTTGACCTTACCCAGACCTTAGTTTCACCCGTTAGTTGGGAGGGAACAAATTTTGAACAGGTACAAATGGTGACTATGTTCTGATGGTGACTATTTATTTTGATGGTGACTATTTATTCTGATGTTGATTATATTGGTCCTTCGTTGACATTTTGTTATTGATGGTCGTGAGCCTTTTGATACTTGGTTCCATCAAACCTGGTTTTTCGGTATTTTCTATGATATTCTGAAATGATTCCAGACCTTTGATCTTATGATATTCAGACTTGGTTCTTCTATGGTGTTCTAAATTGGTGTCGAACCTTTGATCCTCTGATATTCAGATTGTTCAGATATTATGCAACCATTATTCAACGGAGTGTACAGATGCTACTCGTTGTTATGCTGGAATTTTGAACCCATGGTTATCGCATTTGCATCGTAGCATGTTTAGTTTTTAAAAGAAACGTTAGAAAAAATAAATATCTACATATCTAACCTGCATATTCATTCATTTCATGCATTCATAACAGGTACTTGAAACTTGGGGATTGCCGTTACTCAAACCTGGTATTTTCTTTGCAGAATTGCAAATCTTGACTTCTCAATGATCTGCGATCAAAATTAAGTGATTGAACAACTTCGTGGGGAATTGGATGAAATGAAAGAACATATGGGTTTTTTGATGCTAGATATGCGAGATTTGGTCAGTGGACAAGAACTCTTGAAAGAGGAGAACCATCAATTGAAGACTCAGTTGAGTTTGGTCATGGAAATTCCGAATACTATGTTGAGAAGGGAAGACAAACCTGCACCCGCTTCCACAACAAGAGTTTCTATTCCTCACTATACTTTGGGGACTTCTTCAAGTATTGATTCAGGGAATACATCTCCTCTTCCACTTTGTGTTTCAGGGTCTTACCACCCACAACCGATTTATGTTGGTCAAAAAGATCCAAAGGGTAAAGCTCATCAACCAGGTCGTCACAACCTGAAAGGCAATTTGATCCCATTCCAATACTATATGCTCAGTTAATTCCTCAATTGCTTAGGTTTTAGTTGGTTGAGCTTTGAATTTTCACAATGCATGGAAAGCTTCCGCGTGATTATGATGAAAATGCTAGGTGTGATTTCCATTCCAGAGCACCTTGTTACGATACTGAGAACTGTACGACATTGAAACATGAAGTTCAGGATTTACTTGATGAAGGGACAATTTTGTTTACTCCCACGGGTTTGAGTGTATAAATCAATGTTACCCCAATTGCCGATGTGACTATTTCGGCTGCTCTTGCGCCTCAAAAGCAAACTTATGCTCCCGATCAGGATAATCAACAACGACCAAAGGTGCCAAGGAAGTTTGATCCTCTCCTGATGTCTCATGCTGAATTGTTTTCTCATCTTATGAAACTGAAGTTGATTAAATTGTGTACTTTAAGGATTAATCCTAATAAGTTTCCAAAGAATTTCAATGCCAACACTCGGTGTGCCTTCCATTCTAACGGGCAGGGGCATACTATTGAGAATTTCATGGCTTTCAAGCACATGGTGTAGGACCTACTTGATTCTGAGGCTTTTAACTTCAGACCAGCACCAACATCTGATGCCACTGAACAACCATTACCAACTCGTCCTGATGCTACTATCAAAGCTATTATGAAGGATGGATGTTTGAACCTCGTTAAAGATGTAAATCTGCTGACAACTCCTTTATCCTTTGTGAAAGAGCGTTTGTTGGGAAATGGTGTATTTCCAGGTTGTGGTGTTGGCTGTAAAGATTATATGATCCATCCAGAAGGTTGTCAATCCTTGAGAGATAGAGTGCAAGATCTTCTTGATGCAAAGGTTAAGATTCACACCATATGGTCGGATTTGGGTGCTCCTTTGATTTAGTGAATGTCGAGACTTCAAGTGCATCATCTGAAGCAATAATTCCATTCGGAGACTAGTCTCCTAAAACAATGGAAGTTTCCAGTTTTATTTTGCATTCTCATTTGTAATATTTTTTGTTTGTTCATTACTTAATTGTATGCAAAACTTGTTCGTTCTTGGATATTAATCATAATGCACTGAATATGTTTGTCTTGAACTAATCCATTCATATCCACTCTTAATTGTTTTACTATGATTTTGATGCTCAACTCTTCTAAATAAAGCAAAACCTCTGTAGGGAGGATGATGAACAATTTACCAAGAATCTCAAACGGTGTTGCTTTCGAATAAAAACCTTGTTGATGATGTACAGGCATTGTTTCAAATTCCTAAACACCAGAGATATAAGGGATTGAAACCCTCGTTAACCCCCTTTGAGCCTTGAAGTAGGAGTTTCTTTTCTATTCAGAAAAAACCCTCATTTTTAACCCGGGGCAGGGTAGTGTTCAGTTAACCTGATCGAGCATTTGAATCTCATTAGAAGAGTACATGCAAGGATCAACCGCAATTGTTATCCTTCATTTATCAAGGGGGTCGAGGAAAATGGTAAAACCCCAATAGGTATTCCTCATCCATCAAAGAATAAGGTATTCACACCTTAACAAACAGTCGAACGACTTAGTTTCACATGACTTGTTCAATGGAAAAAAAAAGAAAAAAAGATAATAAAGAAAAAAAGAAAAGAAAAAGAAACTAAGAATATGATATTGCAAATTGAAGAACAAAGTCGTGTGATCAAATACTAAATGAAAGAGGTGAGTGACTACCATGTCCAAAAGTAAGATACCTCGTTGGTTACCAATTATTGTAAACTCCCTATGAAAGATGGGTGCTCGTATTGAGTTAATTGAACGTAGGAACGGAGAACATCATGGAGAATGGGTGGGCACCAAATATTTTGAGCCTTAAATCTTTTTTTCTTCTAAAACCGTGAACTAGGCCAGGTTATAACCCTTGAAAGTCCTAATTGAAGCAGGGTTAATTTGAAAGCTAAATTGTGACGAGAGTACGGTATCCTAACACTTAGAAGGCTTACTAAATTTTTGAGTTGGTATCACTCCATCTTTTTACTTTCTTTGAACAAAAATTCGATGTTTTGAAATCTTTAATAAATGTTTTTATTTTCAAGACAAGCATATGATTTGCATTAGAATTATCATTCATAGAATAAAAACATTATTTGCATATGAGTAAGTGCTTAAACACCAAGTAAGCTTGCATAATGAGCATCAGATGAAAAACTTGATTATCCCGAGAGACAAATTGCTTCAGGGATGTGTTGAAGAGTAACTCATTTTTGAAGAGTGTTCCTAATTTGGGGCATGCTTTCTATTGACTTTGTTGAGTATAAGAAGACCAATTTGTCAAATGATTTGAAACAGACTGTTTGGAAGTTTTGATTATCCAGAAGTTTCTCTTGAGCTATTGTGTGTCACTTTCAATTGTTCCCAAGAGGGTAGGTTGCTTAAAGTATCTGTTTGAGTATGAAGCAGATCATGTTGAGAAGCATAATTGTGCGTTAGCCTGCATTCCAGATATACGACAATTACCCGGATTAGGTTTGGTCTTCAAAATCTGTGAGTCTCATCTCTCTGACAACATGAGGTGAAGAATTGGATTATCAAAACCCCGTGAAGCAGGGGCAGTATCCCAATGACGGTAGTCTTTTGAGAAGAATTATCTTAGTGTTTGAATGCCCTGAAGGGTGAAGAAACATGTTAATGCTCCGTGGAGTGAGTTATGATTAAATCGGGGCAGTTACGTCAAGATTCTGACAATCTCTCAAAGCGATGATCAATTCGGTGAAGTTATGTCGAGATTCAGAAATATCTCATGTGATGAGTAATCTGGGGCATTCAAGTCGATATTATATCCCTCAAAGTTTCAGTTAAATTGGGGCAATAGTGCCAAGGTTGGGTATTCCCTCCGAGAATTTGTCGATCAGATGAGAATATTTTCATAATCCGAAGACGCAAGGGCAAGTTGTCTCTCTGTAATTCTCTCTGTGCTTGGAGATATTGTTATGACTTGCAACTTACAGGTACGTGATGGGTTATCAGTATGAGATCCATTTTCCCCAATGAAGGGTACACCTTATTTCAGGTTTCTCCCCTGTGAAGCCAATTCTCAAGCATAATTCATTTCTAGAAGGGCTTGGAGGGTTGATTTTTGTTATCAATAATTCGTGCTTCGACATGTTGACATTGTCGTACTCCCCAGTATAAGTCTCGATGTTGGTTGAGGCTTCTTATCCCTAGTGAGATCGACTCTCATATAGGATTCATTGCCAGAAGGATCTGATGGGTTGATTAATTCCCCAATGATACACACTTCAACATATTGACATTATCATAATCCCCAGTGAATACTGACAGGTATTATCCCCAACGGAGGTTGCCTTTCAAAAAGAGGACAGGTCCTGAGATCTTTGATAGGGTATCATCCTAAGGCAGGATGTAAATCTCCAGTGCAAGTTATGGGTACCGATCTCAGGTAAATCCCAGTGAGGTCGTTGATACCTATTCTAGGCGAAATTCCCCAATGAATGTTCGTCGAATTCTCAAATCATCATCAATAGAAGGTTCTAGTCTTTATTCACAATGAAGGTGGTGTTTGAACCGTTGACTTAGGGTTGATATCCCCAGTGAGTATGCTTGACAGATGAATTGTTATCGTATTCTCTAGTGAGCAGTGCCTTGCCACATCAAAATTCCCAATGTATAAGGTGCACCCCGATCAATTGATTTTATTCCTCAGTGTAATTTGCATTTTTCCGTGTGAAGTTATTCTGAGCATCTTCGAGAGTTTTGTTCTCAGATCAGCCGTGTTGGGAAAAGAATATTTGTTTCCCCAATGGAGTTGGATATCTGAATGTATTCCCCAATGGAGCTTTCTATCCGAATCAGATTTCTCCTTCCCTAGTGAAGATTAATAATTCATGTTCCGGTATTTTTATGCCGATGTGCATTCCCCAGTCAAAGACTCCCCAGTATGGTCTTGCTATTGAGATCTTTATTCTGTGAGTCAAAAGTTGTTATCTTCTCCCCGGTGGATTCTTGGTTTAAAAGCTTCATATCCCCATGAAAGCTTCATATCCCCAGTATAATTCCATTTGATTTGTTCAAGATGTTAATGGTTACTCGCAGATGTTTGTGAATTTCCCCATGAAGTTTCTTTCGGAATTCCCCATGAAGTCTCCAAATTCCCGAGTGAAAGAAGGAGAATTCTCTAAAGAAGTTTTTCGTATCCTCAGTGAAGAGTAATGACTCTCTCCCCAAGAAGTCAAGATTTGGTGGAAGTCCAATTCAACTATCCCCAAGTGACGAACGCTTCCCATATTGGAATTATAATTAATTTTTGCAAGTGTTCTCCAGAATCCACTCCCTAGTGGTACCTCTCTCTCGGATGTTAATGGCTTCTCAACAGCCAATCATCAATACTACTACTTCTCATTTAATCATTATAGCATGCATTCATTACATTGCATCTATCATAAATGTGTAGCATTCCATTGATTGGGAGCATTACGCCATAAAAATTCAAATATGCATATTAAGTGTTTTCCAATTATGTATATCTAGAAGAAATAAACAATCTATGTGGTTTACCCTCAAGTTGTTTTTCTCAATGGATTTCTAGTTCCCTAATCATTCACTTCAAATCAAGTGTCTTATGGGAACTCATTCTCTCTCTAGTGGAGTCTTCTGTGACTTTCTTTATCTCAGTCACGTCGGGTCGTGTCACCCTTTTCCCCAGTAAGTCGTAGACTTTCCTTGCTTATGCAAGTCGTTGGTCATGTTACCCGTGTTTGTCTCGCCGTTAGATCATGAGTAAGAGTCGCTATTCAACCTTTCTCACTTTTCAAGTATTTGAGTATCCATACTTGGTGTGTGGTAATTCAGATAATTGCCACTCTTGAAGAATTATACCCCGCCTTTGGCCTGAGGGATATTATAGTTCTTGTGCGTTTGCATGCACCTCTTTAAAGCCCAACATGGTGGCAATCATTGTTAGAGTCTGCTTCAGTCGGTCTCTTTCCCCTATAAGTGCATCTTTCTACAAATGTTTCTTTTCCTATATAAGTTGTAGACTTTCCTTGCTTATGCAAGTTGTTGGTTATGTTACCCGTGTTTGTCTCGTCGTTAGAGTGTGAGTAAGAGTCGGTATTCAACCTTTCTTGCTTTTCAAGTATTTGAGTATCCATACTGGTGTGTGGTAATTCAGATGATTGCCATTCTTGAAGAATTATACCCCGCCTTTGGCCTGAGCGATATTATAGTTATTGTGCGTCTGCATGCACCTTTTTAAAGCCCGACATGGTGGCAATCATTGTTAGAGTCCTCTCGTTCGGTCTCTTTCCCTCGTAAGTTCATTTTTGTATAGATGTTTCTCTTCCCCTTGTGAGTTCGTCTTCGCCCGACGTCCTCTCCCTTGTGAGTTCACCGCCTCCAGGTGTCTTCTCTTTGTTTAGAACTATGAAGTTAACTAGCTCTTCGTGCCAAAGATCTATTTTTTGAAGTTCGTCTTCGCCCGATGTCATTTTCCCCTGTTGAGTTCACCGTGGTTAGGTGTCCTCAGTTTCTTAAACCTGCGAAGTTAACTAGCTCTTCGTGTCGAGGGTTTATGTTTGGAGTGATGTTCTTCCTTCTTATTGAGTTCTCATTTGCTTAGATCTGCGAAGTTAACAAGCTCTTCGTGTCGAGGGTCTATGTTTGAAGTGTTGTTCTTCCTCCTTATTAAATTCTCATTGTTTAGGTCCACGAAGTTAACAAGCTCTTCGTGCCGAGGATCTATGTTTGGGGTTCGTCTATCAACAATCATTTCTCCTTACTTGTTGAGTTCACTGTGGTCAGGTGTTCTCATTTACATAAACCTGCGAAGTTAACTAGCTCTTCGTGTCGAGGGTTTATGTATGGAGTGATGCTTATCCTCCATGTGGAGTTCTCACTTGTTTCAGATCTGCGAAGTTAACAAGCTCTTCGTGCCGAGGATCTATGTTTGGGGTTCGTCTATCAGCATTCGTTTCTCCTTCCTTGTTGATTTCTCTTGTGCCTAGATCAGGGAAGTTAACTAGCTCTTCGTGCCGAGGGTCTATGCTCGGAAGCTATGTTCTTCCTCATTGTTGGGTTCTCATTTTCTTAGATCTGTGAAGTTAACTAGCTCTTCGTGCCGAGGGTCTATGTTTGGAGTGATGTTCTTCCTCCTTATTGAGTTCTCATTGTTTAGGTCCACGAAGTTAACAAGCTCTTTGTGCCTAGGATCTATGTTTGTAGTTCGTCGTTGCCTGACGTCTTCTCCCCTTTTTAGTCCACCGTGTCAGGTGTCCTCTTTACCCTTGATCTGCGAAGTTGTTTATCAATAAGCGCTTCGTGCCGAAGATCATTGGTTATTCTCATATACAGTGAGTCGCTCTTTCATGGGTGTCCTCTATATCATCCCTAGAGGGTCGCTTCAATACAAGTGTTCTCATGTGCGGAATGCCCGAGTTTGCGTGTATACGTTTTCCCTCTTCATATCTCTATGTATCATCCTTGATGGGTCGTTTTACTATCATCGTTCTCGTGAGCGGATTGCCCGAGTTCATTTGTATGAATTTGTCTCTTTTATTTCTCATCCTCAATGAGTCTCTCTTTCATGGGTGTCCTCTTTTCATCATCCCTGGTGGGTCGCTGCACTACAAGTGTTCTCGTGAGCGGAATGCTTGAGTTCGTTGGTATAAGTGTGCCCTCCTTATGTCTTTCCCCCAATGTATATGTTCAAACAGAAAATCCAAAATATAATAATTCTTCGCTCGTATTTAGAGCGTGAATTTTACGGTTCATTTAAGTATTCAATCATCTTCTACTTCGAAAGGCTTGCGCCAACCTCACACCCTGGTCGAAGAAGATTGAATAGGGGCAGCTGTTGTACCCCAAAATTTTCCCTCTTAATTTTTTAATAAATAATGGGCTTGCATTTAATCAATAGGTGCATTGCTTACATATCATTCATGCATTAACCATGTGTTCGAGATTTTCTAAATCGTATGAACCTTTACACTTCTGAAGAATAGGTTTGGTTCCAAAAGTACAATATCCGAAGTTTCGTTATTTAAGTGTCATCTCAATACGCAAGATATGTGTGTCAAAGAGCTTCTGATTATTTCACGAGAATTGGAGTTTTGAAGTTCTGATCTCATCTCATGTAGATATTGATGAAGGTTTTTGAGTAAGAGCAAGTTATGGTCGAATATATGAGCCCGAATCGATTCCATGGCCTTCTGTGAGTTTTGAAGTATCTGTATATGGCTTATCGATCCACGCGATTCATCAGAAAATCAGGAACGGTCAGATAAAATGATATTTGAATGTGTGTACTAAAAAGTCAACAAAAGTAAAAGTTTGACCGAGTGGAATTTTTGGTCAAAATTATTGACAAAAGTCATGATTCAAGAAAATGTGATCATTTGCTGAGGAAAGTCGGAAGAATTGGAAGAAAATGAGGTTTCTTGCATTTTAAGTAATCCCAGACTAATAAAAAATTTATAAGTTTTAAGCACTTTATGTTCATGGAGTTATGTTGTCGACTCTCTATCTCGCTCGTTTGTGGTCGAAAATTTGTGAATTGGTAGCCGTTGGAAAGAGTGTATTTCGTACTCCGAATTTGTGCTTGTGAAGATTTCTCCAGAAATGCCCGGATTTCGAGTTTTGAGGTTCTGAGGTTTAATGTTCACAACTTTTGAAGTTTACACTTAGTGAAATTTTGAAGTGTTTTTTAATGTGTTCAAGTGCTCGACTTCGGAGGTATTTTACACGTGTTTCAAGGCGTCGATTCGAGTTGAGTTCAAAATCAAAGTTATTTATTTCGCAGCAATCTACAATTTTGCTGAAGGAATCGAATTAATTCGGAGCTCGGATCAAAAGTTATGAGGCTCGGAAGTTATGAATTCATTATGTTACAATATTCAACACTTATAAATTTTTTGGACTGGTTGTTTTAGGGGTGGCAAAATGGATGGATTGGATGGATATGGATTGGATTGTTAATGGATGGATCAAAACAATCCATTAATCCATTAAAACTTCTTTAAATATATCCGATCCAATCCATCCATTAACAACATTTTAATAGATGGATATCCATCAATCCAAAAAAAATATAAATAAAAAAAAGTTTCAGTTTTAAAAAAAAAATTATGTTTTTTTCAAAAAAAAATAATTTCAGTTTATTAAAAAGGTTTAAAAAAAATTCACTTTTTTTCAAAAAAACTAAAAAAAGTTTTTTTTAAAAAAAAGTTTCAGTTTTTATATATAAAATTCCAGTTTTATTTCTAAATTTTTTTTTTTCAGTTTAAAAAAAAAAGTTTTAGTTTTTTTTAAAAAACATAAAATTTCCAGGTTTTTTTTTGGAAAAAATAATAAAAATTTCTATTTAAAAAAACTAAATTAGTTTTTTTTTTAAAAATATAAATTTTCAATTGTTTTTCGGAAAAATAATTTCAGTTTAAAAAAACAAATTCGGTTTTTTTCTTCAAAAAATATATTAAAAAAAAGTTTCAGTTTTTATAAAAAAATATATCAGTTTTTTTAAAAAACATAAAAATTTCCAGTTTTATTTTAAACTTTTTTCTTTTCAATTTAAAAAAAAAAAGTTCAGTTTTAAAAAAAAAAAAAATAGAATATAAAATAAAAAATTTCCTGTTAATTTTTCGAAAAACAATATGAAATTTTAAGTTTTATAAAAAAAATAAATTTCAGTTTTTTTAAAAAGAAAAAATTCAGTTTTTTTTCAAAAAAAATAAACTTAGTTTTTTTTTCAAAAAACATATATTCTTTTAAAAAATTAAAATATATTTAAAAAAAAAAAATTTCCAGCTTAATTTTGAAAACTTTTTTTTTTCAGTTTTCAAAAAAAAGTTTGGTTTTAAAAAATAAAAAATTAAAAAAAAAATTTCCTATTACTTTTTCAGAAAAAGTTTGAAATTTTCAAATTTTAGAAAAAATAAATTTCAATTTTTATAAAAAGAAATTTTTTTTTTCTTTTTGAATTCAATTTAAAAAAAATCAGTTTGATTTCAAAAAAATAAAAAATATTTTATAAAAAAATAAAAAAAAAAATTTTTAAAAAAAAGTTTCAATTTTTATAAAAAAAATAAATCATTTATTTATAAGAAATTTTTTTTCCAGTTTTACTTCGAAAAAGTTTTTTTTTTTCAGTTTTATAAAAAAAGTTTCCGTCTTTTTAAATTAAAAAGTTTTTTTTCTTAAAAAAAATGATAGTTTTAAAATAAAAAAATAACACTTTTTTAAAAAAATTAAATTAAATTTTTTTTGGAAAAAAATTAAAATTTTCAGAAAAAAAATCAGTTTTAAAAAGAAATTAGTTTCTTTCCAAAAAAAAAAAAATAGTTTTTTCTGAAAAAACTAAATTTTGTTGGTTTTTAAAAAAAATTTAAAATAAAAAAAATTATAACAAAAAAAGTTTTGTTTTAAAAAAAATATTCTATTTTTTTTTATAAAAAAAATCTGTTTTTTTTTTTTAAAAAAAGTCAATGTTTTTTAAAAAAAAAAATCATTTTTATTATGAAAAACTTATTTTCTTTTTAGATTTTTCTTTTTTTCTAAAACTTATTTTTTAATTTAAAAGGAAATAGATTTATTTGATCTAAAGAATAGTCCATTGGATAATTAAAATATGGTGGATGAATTGGATCAATCCAGACATATAATTGGATGGATTGAATCAATCCATTAACTTATTTTTCATTTGGTGGATGAATTGGATGGATATTTTGGTGGATGGATTGAATGGATTTTGCTTTAATGGATTCAATTGCCACCCCTAGTTTGTTTACATGGTTAGACTAACGATTTCGGGTTCGATTTTATCATAATTATTGGCTCTGAATTAAAAAATGTTCAACTGCAAAGTTATTCATTTCACGGCAATCTACAACTTTGTTGAAAGAATCGAATTTATTAGGGACTCGGATCGAAAGTTACAAAGCCTAGAAAATAAGGATTCATCATGTTTGCAATATTTGAATAGTTGTTGCGCGCATGTTCGGGTTTGTTTTTCTCATCGATTCGATCGTCGCATCGAAAAACTCTGAACATAAAAGTTGGAGTTTGTCATGTCCGCTATAAGTTTCATTCACAAACTTTTTCGTTTCGGATGTCACAGCAAAAGATACGAAGCTTCGAAGTGGTTAAGTTGAAGTTTCCAAAATGTGAGATGGCACATGGATTTTTGCCATGGCTACGAGAACATTTTATCAAACAGTTGTTGTGCGCGTGTTCAAGGCTGTTTTTATCATCGATTCAGTCACCGCACGGAAAAACTCTGAACATAAAAGTTGGAGTTTGTCATGTCCTCTATAAGTTTCGTTTAGAACTTGTTTCGTTTCGGACGTCGCAGCAAAAGGTACGAAGCCTCGAAGTTAATGGTTTAAAATTGGAAAAGTGTTGGATGTCATGCGCAAGATCTGCTCAGCCAAGCCAGGGCTTTCGTCGAATAGTCGTGTGGCAAAGTTCAAACACTTTTTTCTACATGATTAAGGCTCAGTTTAATTTGGCAACAAACTACAAAGTTGTTCTATCACACGCACTCTTTCCAACGGCGTCAAGTTTGTATCGTTTGGTAGAGTATCGAAGAAATTATGAAGCCGTGAAGTGAGACACTCAAAGTTGGTAATTTGACATTTTCCTTGGGGGCATTATGGGGCAGGTTGTGCATTTTTAGTACAGGTATCTTGCAGCTAAGAGAATAAATGAGAGATTACCAGAAATAGAAATTTCTTTTTTTAAAAAAACTTGCAAGCTAGCACAAGAACGATTTGTAACAAACTAACAGAATCATTCCAAACAACCTCATTGCCACTCTCATAATGATCTCTCAATGATAACCAGAACAGGGCTCTCTTCCTGATTTTTTTTAGTTCTTCACACAACCATTATAACAGGTTTTTCACGGCTGTAATAGAGCGATAGCCTCCCCTCACTTCCTTCTGCTCTCTCTGATCAACAGCTACTCCATCTCTTAGTTGAACAACCGATAACAATCCCTCACCGCCGGGACAAACCTTCTTCTCTTCCATCTGCACTAACCATCATCTGATAACAAACTAACAAAAAAAATTCTTCTTTCTCTTCATTCGCTCGCTCGCTCACCATAACAACTAACTGTAATAACCACAATTCTGTTACATCACCACCTTTCTTACTCCAATCACCACCATAACAGAATAATGGCTTACCTTCTTTTTCTTCTTCTCTCCGGCCTATCTCTTCCGTCGTCTTTCACCATGACAGATCGATAAAGAACTTCAAGAAACGGTTACGGGGAACGAACACTTCTATTCACTCTCAGAACCTTCTCTCGTTTCCTGACTCCGATTGCTTTGCTCTTCATTCTTTCATCTCATCACAATTGCAATCAACTCGTTCTCTTCTCACTGACCAAGAAAAAGATAAAATTATGATTCGATCAGGAAATGGCAACGAGCTTTGAATCTAAGATTTGAACTCATTCCTGGTCTTCTTCGTCATTGTATCTCGAGGTTTAAATCCTCGGGCATTCTAAGAGATCTTCGAAGATTAGCAGCCTCTTATCTACAAAGAAGCATCGCACAATCTATGAAGGGATTCATCTTCTTCATCGGTTTTGTGTTTGAATGCGGAGCTGAGATTGTTTCAAGACTCAGGTTTGTTCAAAGTCTTCCTCTGCATTATCTCGTGAACGTGAAGTTTTCCAAAGAAATTCGTGTGTGCAAGATCTGCAAACAAATGCAATAGGTACCAATTTCGGGATCTTCGATTTCTAGATCTTGAATTTGCATGTGGATTTCACCATGATTGAATAAGTCTAAGGAATATCTAAGATCAGATTCATAACCAGCGTGGGAAATCGAGTCAAGTAGCGTCGGATTGATTCATTTTCTGTTGTGGCTCGTTTTTCCGACAACCCTCACGCCGAAGAAGATGGTTAGAGATTACCCTGTTCCGGCGACTTTCTCCAAGCCCTAGCCGTGTCCACCTCTAACAGGTATATGCGTTTTTCCCATGTTGGCCAACCCAATCACGCCACGTGTCTTTTTTTTATTTGAAAAATAAAAATCTAACAACTTGATTTAAGTTATAGTTGACCAATTGATGAATGTTATAGCATACATAATAAAATGTGACAAGCTACAGTAACAACAATAATAGAAATAAATGTTTTTTTGGATAATTGGATGTAGCATAATTTAGAAATGGGCTCAGTGTAGTTCGAATTGGGCCTAGAGAATTTCCTGTCTACATTAAGCCCAGACTTTCATGTCATAAGTGATTTAGTATAATCCTGAAAATTGCCAATACACCCCCTGTTTCCTTGCAAACAAACATTAATACTTAGGAAATTTAGCTTTCGATTTCGATTATTTTGACTTGCAAAAAATACATAGAAATATGTTTCTGACTTTTTAGTATCTTAGGATATTTTTTATATTTTTTTGTGGATTATTAACAATTAATTTCCTTTAGTTTTTAATCCATTTTCGATAACATGTTTAGAAGCGATTTCTCCATGATACCCTGCACATTTCGATGTGGTTTGTGATCGTTTCTAGACAATAAAAATCTGAATAAATAGGTTCCTGATACTTTAGGACTTTTAGAGTTTTTTCACTTTTTTTTGGGATTTTTTATAGTTAAATTTAGGTCCCTTTTTAATTGTTTTTGATAACATTTTTAAAGATGATTTTTCTCAACACTTCGCATATAGATGCATTTTTTTATCGTTTCTTAACAACAAAAATTCCCAAAAATGATATTCTGGTTCTATGATGTATTAGGAGCTTTTAGATATTTTTCTCATAATTTTTTAGATCTTTTTAGGTCTTTATCTGATTTTTCTTTTGTATGATACAAACATAGGTAATTGTTTGCTACTTCACCTGGTTAGGAATCGATTCTTTGCATATAATGTCTAATACTTGTTCTAACATTCAAATAACTTTTGATTAACATGTTGACATGTTTAGGTAGTTCTCACCTTGGTTTACAATTGATAATTGAGCCATACGATTAGGGATCATGTTAGTTAACCCTTAAAGCGACGATTGATTGTTTTGACTTAGTTTTGTGCATAAAATTGCTTTAAGCATGATTTTTCTTGTGCATATTGGTTGATATCATTTAATATGAATTAGCTAATGACTTCTAGAATTTCATGTCTAATTTAATTCAATGCTTACTTAATTCTCAAGTTTCAATTAGCTTGTGACGTTTAAAAGCATGTTTCTCCTTTGCCATTTAAATTGACTAGTTGTAGGAATGTAATACCACATGTTCCTTAGAAACTTTAGGTTATTTTTCTACCATTTAATTGTAGTTAAATGTAAACCTCATTTTAGGATTTGTAAATAGAACTTCAAAACTAACCTTTAATAATGCAATTCCTATGAACTAGTTTAATACTTACATAGTTCTTATAGGTTCCTCTTGCATGTTTAGTTTGCGATCTCCTCAACTTTTTAGAGGTGTTTAGGTAAGCATTAGGATATATAGTTGCTGCCGTTACTAGGAAGTTATCCTTCATGCTTCGATTTCACTGTGAATAATCGCTTTTGCATCTTGTGCTTTCTTTAAAAGCCTCATTGTTATTTTTGATACTTTGTTTCATATGTGAGGTACATGGAGCATTATACTTGTGATTTGGATGTGTAGGATCCATATCTTGATGTTGCATACATGTGTGTGCACTCTTTATCCGTCTGCTTGGTTTTCACCATTTTTTGCAGGTTATCCGATTGATTTGGATGTGTAGAATCCATATATGTTGCTTGCACACATGTCTACTTTGTCTGGATTGTAAGTTCCTGCAAGTTCATTAGATATACGTCAAATGTGTATAGACACATGTTCTTGACCGTGCATATCAAAGCACATCCTTTGTCTGTGTTTTCTAGACGGTTTCTTGCAGGTTCATTGGATATACGTCGAATGTGTATAGACACACATTCTTGACCGTGCATATCGATGCACATCCTTTATCTGTATAGTCTGGATTGCAATCTTATACAGGTGTATTTTCTTTGGATGTGTATGACATTGTTATACCCCAAAATTTTCCCTCCTACTTCTCAAGAAAATCCACAATTCCATACTCAAGGATTTCAGAAGGGTTGACCAGACAAACCCTCTCTTAAGCAATCAATGCAAACTAGGGTTTTGCTTCTCTCAAGTCAAGATGGATTTCCAGTCCTCAAGGTGGTCATCATAGCTCATCATATGCTTCAAGGGATCACCATGTCAAGTTTCAAGCCTTACAAGTCAAAATTGCTCATCCAGTTGCTCAGATGGTTGACAATCAACTTTATTGGACAAAAAGTCAATTGTGGTCAACATACAGTCAAACTTCCTAATTTTTGGTCAGCATCAATATTTTGATGTAATATTCATCATTTGATCAAGGGTTGATCATGATTCATCAAGGAAAGTCAAGATCTGGTCAAAAGTCAAAGTTTCTAAATTAGGGTTTTCATACAAAAGTCAACAGAACTTTCACCAGGGAAACTTTCACATACTTTATCAAACATTTCTCCACCCAAGCTCATTTTAAAGGGAATTCAATTCTCTACAACTTCATGTTTCACAAGCTTTGGCAAGAAATGCTTCATTTGGAAGTTAT
This sequence comes from Vicia sativa, assembly GCA_021764765.1. Lineage (NCBI taxonomy): Eukaryota > Viridiplantae > Streptophyta > Magnoliopsida > Fabales > Fabaceae > Vicia > Vicia sativa. The sequence goes on from CM038793.1 coordinate 115,762,092, forward strand.
GGATCAAAATATTACAGGTCCTTTTAAAAATCAACAAAAAGTCATCATTTTGCAAAGCAGTGTTCATGAACATGGAAACTTCAATGAAGATGAAACCAAAAGGAATGTTTAGAGGACATCTTGATCTTTCTAAAAAGTCCAAGAACACCCAAAAATGTTAAAAATTGAGCAAGATACAAGTTGTGCAAGTTGAGCATTTTTTAGGAGGTACATAAAGAGAAATACTTGAGAAAATCAAAAAATTTCTAAATGGGCCTAACTTTTCTTGATTCAAACTTGTTTCTAATATCAATTAGAACCTCCAAGCCCAATTCCACGCCCTTGAGCTTTTTATTTTATTTAGTTTGATTTTTTATTCATTAAAAGTCAATTTAATTAAAATAAAATAGCAACAATAAATCAATCAATGCAAGGATGAATATTTGACATTCTTGAGGTCCAAGATACCTATTAAATGGCCAAAATTTCGAAATTGAGTGATTGGCAAGAGATTGGTACAAGATTGGAAACATTTGATCAAAATTGAAAAGATTGACAAATCAAATATACTCTTATTGAATGGGATATATTTTCTCATCAATTCTCAACCTGGATCCATCCTCTATAAATTTAGATGGTTTCTAAACCCTAAAGAACATTTTTTGTAGCCTGAAGAACCCTAACCTAGCTTCAAAAAAACCGTGTGTGACAAGTAACTTGCAGCCACAGTTTTGCACCAATTCAAGGCATTCCAAGCATTCCAACACACTCCTAGAGGTTCTTTGATTCGTTCTAGATCATTACTAAGCATCCAGACGCCAGAATCGTAAGAACACGATTACGGTTTGCTTTCAAAACTTCAAAATCGATTTCATTGATTCATGCATTTTTAATACAATTTGATTGCATATTCGTGTTTATGATGATGTTTCGAAACTATCTGCACCGTTTGATTGAGTTTTAAGTGCATGAATCACGAGTTACCATTGCTAGGGTTCATAGCTCAGAATTAGGGATTTTCATTCAAGGCAAAATTGGACCAAACGAGTGATACCATTGAACTCAAGAGACAATTTGCAATCGAGCCATGGTTTCCTAATTAATTTATATCATGTTTGCTGGATTTATGAAATTTGCAGGTGATATAGTGACGGACGAAATCGTCACTATAGGCTTTAGCTACGACCAAAAATCTATGGGTAAAACCCTAGTTCAGAATGGGGAAGATGACCCTGCGCGCGTTTTTCCTTTTTTAAATAGTTCTAGTTTTTAATTTCGCTTATAATCTCATTGTTCCGTATTACTAACACCAAAGCAGGTTGGCTCAGTTGGTAAGGAAGGCGCGCGTGTATCCTAGCGGACCCTGGTTCAAACCCTGGCTCCCACAAATATTTTTTACACTTTCTTAAAACTAACCTATTTTTCTATTATTTTCATATTTTCTTATTCTAATTTTATTTCTTTTCAAATATTTTTTTAATACATTAAAAAAATCAGTAAAAATATTTTTTTTCATAATTAGGTTAGAAAAACTTCAATTTAATTTTTGACATAAAAAATATTATTTTTCATCTTAATTTTATTTAATGTTAATTAATCGAAAATTGACTTTTTACACTTTTTCCATATCAAATTAATCTAGATAATTCCCAAAAAATATTTTTTACATTCAAATAGGTTTACTAACCATAAAACCTTTTTCTAATTCGAAACTCTTTTTTTACTAACATTATTTTCTCTTATTTGCAATTCGATCCTTCTCGTAATATTTTTCCGATTATTGTAACTATTTCCAGGTTGTAATAGTTAGGTTTATTTTCTCGCACATTCTTTTTCCAATATTATGTAACTGCTCATGGGATGTAATAGTTTATTTAGGATTTAATTTCTGCACTCCTTAATGTGTATCTGCCTCAAAGCCATGTAATAGTTTAGGGTTTTACTTTCCCGCACTTTACATTTCCGCAATTTATTTTCCGCACCTATTAACTGCTAGTAACTAGGCGTGTATGGCAAGAATAATTTAATAAACGTAGCTAACCCTAATCATAAGATAAATATCTGAATACAACACACTTTCACACATTACGC